>CAUYQV010004581.1:0-13916 GCA_963574575.1 Galagoides demidoff
AGCTAACTGTCCTTGCCTAGAAGCAAGGGAGGGAGCCAGTCTCCTTCTGATACCTTGCCCAGGAGGGGAGTAGGGAGTTTACATTAGCCTTTTCATTTCCAAATGAAGTTATATTAACCTCTTCATTCCCAAATGGAGTTAAATTAACCTCTTCTTTCCCAAATGGAGTTACATTAACCTTTTCAGCAGCCGTATATTCCCTTCCCATTCTCCCGCTGTTCCCTAGCTTGCCATGCATTCTTTCCAAAAATCGGGGCTTTTTTAAAATGCCATGGGATGAGGGACAAATTGTTAAAAATCAGAACTGTCATCTGGTCCCCTTAGGCAAAGAGCTTCAGAATTCAAGGGACTCACCCAACCCAGCCCTTCCAGATGCTGGGATTTGTGGGTGTGGGTCAAAGTATCCTATTGTACACTACTATTACTCCTATCTCTCTCCATCTGTTCCTCTCTTCTTTTTGTCAATCTTCTTTTTTACTCTCCTCCTTTCCTTTTTCTTTTCTCTTTTTTCATCTTTTATCTATTCTTGCTCTTCATTCTTCTCTGCCTTTCAGTCCTTTACCAAAAGGACACTTCAACACCTTAAGTCAGAGGCACATTAGAGCAGGAGGAAGTGAAAGGAAAAAGCAGGGCAAGGAAACAGACAAAAAGAAAACACTCACGAGAAAAAAACAGCAGAAGAATCCTGGCAACACAAAAAACCAAAACAGAGCAACTCCCCTGAGGGATCATGAGGTAGCTACTGCAGAGGATTCCACCTATAAAGAAATATTAGAACAATAACTAAGAAAATGACATGAAGGCTATGTTAACCAGTTGGATGAAAGTATTTCAATTTGTATATAGAAACAACACACCATACCCCATGATAGTATTAATGTACACAGCTATGATTTCATAAAAATATATAAATAAATAAATAAAAGTAAAAATAAACTGTTCACTCAATGTTCCCACTTATTTGACTACACATCATTTTTTTTTCATGGCTCTTAGGAAGCAAATGACCTATGGGTTTCAATTTGGAGAAAAATTGCTCTGCCAAGGGCAGGGGACAAAAAGTACTTCATAAGTGATTCAATACAGAACTATGACCTTGAACTATTTACATATGTGCTAATAGTGTTTACTAGAAAAGGAGTTCACCAGCATGAAGAACATGCCCATTTCTTCTGGTGTCCATTGCTTTTGATCAGGTCAGCAACATTCTGAGGATTTCTTTAGGGGAGTGGGAAGGTCTTTGTAAAACTTGATCTTGCCCTAGTATATCAACAGCTGCTCTTTGATGATGGTATTCCAGATGCCCAAACCATCATCATGCCTCAAGGAAACTGCCAAGTCACATTCCTTTGCTTTGTAATTCCTGTTGCCTCTGGAGTATTCCATTGCTTGGCAAAGACTCCAATTTCTAGAATTGCTGCTGACACCACATTTCAGCAGGTGTTATGGGATTACTGGCAGGAGGAGAGAAAAACTCTGGTATTCTAAGTGTATGTACCAGTGCCACTCTCTCTCTGTTTGCTACATGATACTTTTATACAAAGAGCCAAACAGACTTTGTGGAAGTGCCATTGCACTGCTGCCTCATATCGAGCTTACTGTTAAGCTGGATCTAAAGTGTTTAAAAATCCTTTTCACACATGCTGCTGTTAAGTTTGATCTTCTCAAGTTTATACTTGAATTTAGGTTCCTGACCTTATTCCTCCCTCTCTTATGGCTTAAGGGAGGCTTGTGAACCCTGTTGTCATTCAACACATATTTCACCTCTGATGGCTTCTTGTCATCCACCTATTTCACAACAGCCCTACTACATATTTACCTGAGTCATTGCTTGAAATAATGACAAATCACAGGGTGACAAGGCTACCCACTTTGCAGCCATTGATTAATCAGTTTCAAATGAACCCAATTATGATGCCATCCACTCCCTCCAAATTTCTCCAACATGTCCCATGGATATTACATCAGATGACTTGAATTCCAGAATCATTATGTCTGTCACTTTCTGGACTGCTCACTGATCTAGTAATCCTTCTACAAAAAGAAAATGTAAATAATTTTATATGAAGCTTTAAGTTAACACATTCTGGCTTAATAATAGCTGTTTCCTTCTCTGAAGATATGAACCATTTTTTCTAAAACATCGATTTTAGAATTTTCCCCAAGATTGTTGTCAAGATCGAAAGAACCTAATTTCTTTTGAAAATAAGGCCATGTGCTTTTAACACTTCTATTTCTCATGGTGCTTCAAAGATCAATGATGATGTTTCATGTATCTTGTAAAAAGGAATCTTAGTATTCTAGACATAATTTGGCTGTATAACATTACTTTTTGCTCATGTTAGGCATCAGTTTCTACTCTTCGTTTCCTCCTCAGGACTATTCCCTCATAGCCCTCATATCAAATCAAAATAAGAACTGAAGAACATGATCAACTTCAGGTGTTCCGGGATGATGAGAAAAGCCGACTCAATAGTGAATAGCTGTAAGTCAGTGATTAAGTTACATTTAAATTGACTAAAGACTCCTCCTAAAAGACAAAGGGGATGGCCATGCAGATTAAACAACAAAACCCAATTTTCCTGCTTATAATCTAACATTTAAAACATAGGGATATAAAAAGTTTCACAGTAAAAAATATGAAAAAATATATATACCATGCAAATGCTAACTGAAAAAAAGCATGCATATAAATATCAAATAAAGTACTCTTTACTGAGGTCATTCCTAGAGAAAAAGAAATATATTTTACAATGATCAATTCACTAGGAAGATATAATAACCACCCCAAATATGTATAATCTCAAAATATATAAAGTAAATATTGAAAAATTAAAGGAATAAATAGATAAATCTAATGTCACAGTGAGAAAATTCAATACAACTATTTCCATAACTAATAAACAGATCTTGGCAAAATTATGGTAAGAATATGGAAAATATGAGGAACTAAATTGACAAACTTGACCAGATAGAGATATATAAAACTGTGAACTCACAATTTCCAAATAAACATTCTTCTTAGGCACATGTGTGATATTAAAGTCAATAATGCCAAATTCAATAGAACTTAATAATACCATGTGTGTTTTGTTTTCTCTAACCACAGTGCAGTTAAGATAACAACTAATATCATAAAGCTAATTAGAATATCTCCATATGTTTGGAAATTAGGATATAGACTCCTAAATAACCCATAGGTCAAGGAAGAATGTAAGTTAGAAAATATTTTAACTGAATTATAAAGTAAAATACTTATCAACTCTTCTGTCTGGGTTATAATTATTGCCGTGCTTCGGAGGGAATATGTAACTTTAAATGACTATCGCAGAGAAAAAGAAAGCCTGAAATCAATGATCTAATCATATAAATAAAGAAGAGAAGAGAAAATTTAAAACTAAAGAAAGAAGAAGGAAAGAAAAACAGGAGCAGAATAAAGAGTTTCAACATAGTTAGTCATTTTATGTAATAGTAAAAGCAAGAAACTTCAGGTGAGATTTTTCAAGAAAAATGAGAAAAGGTAAAAATAGCCAATATTAAGAATGAAAAAAGACATTTTTTAAAACTTTCTAACTCAATTATATCAATACAAAATTTATCTCAGAAGTTTGAAAAATTTAGATAAAATGTAAATTTTCTAGAAAATAAAACTTATAAAAGTGAACAAAATAAAAGAAAATCTAAACTCTGTACCTATTAAAGAAGTCTAATCTATGAGTTAGAATTTCCCACAAAGAAAACTCTGGTTATGTTCAGTTGCATGTGCAAATTCTTCCAAACATTTAGAGAAGAAATATGACCAAATTTATATAAGGTTTTTCAGGGAGAAAAAAAAAAGATACAAATTTTTGTATCTATCTTATTAACACAGATACAAAAATTCTAAACAGTGCGGTGCCTGTGGCTCAAAGGAGTAGGGCGCCAGTCCTTATGCTAGAGGTGGTGGGTTCAAACCCAGCCCCAGCCAAAAACTGCAAAAAAAACCCAAAAATTCTAAACAAAGTTTTAGGAAAATGAATCTAGCCATATATCAAAGGAGGTAATATCCAGAATGCATAAAAAACTTTTACAGATCTAATGTATAAGAGGCAGAACAACCAATAGAAAACTGGGCAAGGAAATTGAACAGACATTTCACAAAAGGAATATTGAAATAGCTAATAAGCATGTGAAGAGATGTGGAATCTCATTAGTCATTATGGAACTGAAAATAAGGGCATGATGAGACATCACTACATATCCACTACAAAGGCTACATGGTAATCAGAGGACTGATACAAAATATGGGCCATTGAGCCACAGGAACCCTTTACTGAAGAGCATAAAACTTTGTATTTGAGGTATGACAATTAAGTTCACAAACTTGCCACCATGCACTTACATTGCCAGCACTGTACAAACAACTTGGCGAGGTTTCATAACCTTGGTATATCAGTGTCTCACAACGTATTGCTGTTGAAGTGTGATGGTGTCTTGCTGAGGGGTGTTCATTGTTGATGTGCCTTTTTTGTGTGCTATCATGTGAGAATGTCAGAGCCTGAATTATAGCAACAAATAGACATTTGTAAATTTCTTGTTAAACTTGGCAGGAGTGGAAGTGAAATCAGACTTGTTAGTGTAAGTTTGTGGGGATAGTTTTAAGAAGAAAATGACAGTGTACAAATGGATGAAACATTTTTTCTGAGGGGAGAGAAAGTGTCACTGATGAAGAGAGGTTAGGGTCATCAGTAACAAGCAGAGCTGATGAAAACATAACAAAACTTCATCAAATTGTGTATCAAAATCATTGACTGACTGTGAGAAGCATAGCAGGCCAACTCAACATCTATAGAGAAATAGGAAAATCTTAACTGAAAATCTTGGCACAAAACCCATGGCTCTTGCATCACAACAATGTACCAGCTCACACAGCACTGTCTGTGAGGGAGCTTTTAGCTACTAAACAAATAACTGTGTTGGAACACCCTCCCTAATCACCTGATCTGGCCCCTAATGACTTTTTTCTTTACCCAAAGATAAACAAAACATTGAAAGGAAGATATTTTGATGACATTCAGGACATAAAGGGTAGTATGACAACACGTTTGATGACAATTTCAGAAAGAGCCTTCTAAAGTTGCTTTGATGGGTGGACTAGATGCTGGCATCAGTGGATAGCTTCCCAAAAGGCACTACCTGGAAAGTGACTAGTATGATATTCAGCAACTAGGTATGTAACACTTTTTCTGGGATGAGTTTGTGAACTTAATTGTCAGGCTGGCTTTAGAATCCTCTATGTAATTAGCCACTAAGTTTAAACATATGTATATCCTATGGTCCAGCATTAATACTTCTATGTATATATATGCCCAACAGAAATACATCAAATATTTACCCAAAGACATGTATAGGAATGTTTATAGCAGTTTCGTAAAAGGATAAAAAACAGGCCAAATATCTATGAAAAGCAAAATGAATGCATAGTAGTTTATTCAAATAATGGATTGTTATAGAGTAGAATAACCAAAAGGATGCTATATGCTTCAGCAGGGGAGAATGTCACAAATATGCTGATGAGTGAATAAAGTCAGAGTCACCACACACACACTCTCTCCCCCCTTCTCTTTCTCTCTCTCAGCTTCTCTTTATACAAAATTCAAAATTAGGCAAATCTCTCGTGTCAGAAATCCAGATATAAAGGGACTGTAGGGCTGGTGTTTAGGAAAGACAAGGAGGAGGTTTCTGGGGTGCTGGTTAATGTTCAATTTCTTGACTTGTGTAGTTACTTATCACAATTCATAAGCTGTACATTTATAATTTGTACATTTTTGCCCATATAAGCTTATTATGTATTTTAAATATATAGTAAAACCTCTGTAAATTGACAACCCAAGGATTGTGACAAACCAGTCCACATATAGAGGTGGTCAACATCAGGAACGAGGCCTGCTGTGCTGATACATACACGTGGTACATGTCCTGTCTATGAAAATTAGGTCAACATAAGGAGGGGATCCACCGTGGAGGTTCTACTGTATTATACAATTAACTGATTTGTAAAAATGAAAAAGATTGACACAACCTTTTATTGGTGATGATGTACGACAATAATTCTCATTCACTGCTGTTAATTGGTGGAGAACAGGCTAGCACTGACGAATAAGAGTGAGAAGTGGGCTGTGATCTAACAATCCAGTCTAAGTCTGTCCTTGAACAATGTCATGTGAATGTGCACTGGAGTATCTGTGGCATTATTTCCAAACTGAAAACCACACGCATCATATATATCAACATATGATATGTATGTTATGATATATCTATAAAATGAATGTAAAATCTAAACAATTAAACTATAGCTACCAACATCAACATGGTTGAACTACACGAACATGCTAATCTAAAAAGGACACAAAATCATGCATGCAGTGTGAGTTCCTTCGTGCGAGGTTCAGAAACATGCAAAACCAAGCATGAATGCCATTTGTATATAGTAGAACTAAAAATAAGGTAAGGTGTCATTATCATAAAATGTGGAAGTGTGATTACACATGGGGTGGGGAAGCTGGGGAATGTGATTGTGGGCTGCAATTCTATGGGGTCGTGCCAACGTCTTCTCATGACCTCGGCATTTTTTCATGAACATTTGCTTTATGCATATTTATTAAGCTAAAATATATGCTATATGTATATATATATATTTATATGTGTATATATGTATGTATATATATATTTCCACCTATATGTAATATTCCATAGTAAGAAAATGCTAAAATATTTTCCAAAAGATTTATGTATTATTGCATGTGTTATTTTTCCACAAGAATTATTTTTATTGTGAAATCATGTATTTTTATTCCTGATGATAACTATCACAATATCTGGGCCATAGAATGTTCAGGGCATTCAGACATTATCCATTTGAGATGGTTGATGAGCATCTATCTGCTCACTTAATTCTGATATTGAAAAGAATGGAAGCCCCAGGGTTTTAAACCCACATAGCTCTCAGAGTCCAGGAAACTGCACAAATATATAAAGAGGACATGCTGTTGGGCAAGACTGCTAAGCTTTTCTTTAATAACTGCTTAAAATATTGTGGCGTCAACAAAACACCCAAATAAACATGCCCCTGGAGCAAGGTGCAGCCTTTATTATTCTTTTAAAGAATGCAGCACCTGCCAGGCTGTTTTGTATAATAAAATCCACTCCGAGTTCCCTATGTGTGACACATTTATCACCATACAGCAACATGTTAATATATCTGAAAATGCATCTGTATTCACTCATAAACTTATCAGAAACTTTGGCTAAGCTATCTGCATCCTTCCTCATCTCCCCATAAAACAGTGAAGGAAGGGGACACTGTAGGCTGATAAATCATGCCCATACCAGCCTTGGTGAGGAGTCAAGGTAATAAATGTCCACTGTCCAGTTTGTTGCTGCTCAGAACCTCCCCTAATGTTCAGCTACTCAGGTGGATCCTATCAAGTACAAGAAGGTCAGTGGGAGGTTTCTGCAATCTTTAATCAGGGATGTCTACCCAATCTAATTTAGGGTTTATAATACAAAGAGTTTTTCTGGATATTGCTCTACAGCTCAGATTCTCAGTTCATTTCTTCCACAATAGCTAGTCACCCTGGGTAGAGGACCATGAAGTCATCACAGCTCACAGCAACCTCAAACTCATGGGTTCCAGTGATCCTTTTAGTAGTCCCTCCTGAGCAGCTGGGACTACAGGCACTTGCCACAATGCTCAGCTAGGTTTTTCTATTTTTAGTAGAGATAGTCTCACACTTGCTTAGGCTGGTCTTGAACTCCTGAGCCAAGCAATCCACCTGCCTAAACCTCCCAAAGTGCTAGGATTACAGGTGTGAGCTGCCACGCCCGGCCAGTAGCTAGGATTTTCTAGATCATATTTTGCTGGACCAGTATGGATGCCTCAAAACAGGTAAGTGTGGACTGCCTCTCACAGCATCATCAAGCTGAGCACATACGAAGGCACCTCTAGTAGAGACATTTGCTGTTGGCATTTTCATTTTTATCTCGTGTAACTGCGGGAGTTGAGTTGCTAGGTACCAGTGTGATCGAAGGGCAGTTTTTTGTTTGACAAGTTATTTGGAGAGAGGCATGGTGTGTTGGGCATGAGGGGCTGCTCTGTCCCAGTGATGCTATTTTATTCTGGAGGGATGATTTATTCAGTTAGTGGAGTGCTACCCCAGAGTAGGTCTGAAGCTATTACAAAAACTATCTATCTCTCTGACTGCTTAGTTATTCTTTCCTATCTTTTATGTCTTTTTTCTTTGTTTTCTTTTTTTTATTATAAAACTTCTTTCTAACGTAATGAAACAGCACTGCAGAAGTGACCCTACAGTTGATGCTAGCAATTTATTAGTATTTGATGTAGTTTTAAAATGTTCTTTTTATAAGTTATTTCTTGGCTTTCTTTCAAATGCCTGGAGAGGCCACTTTTTCTCCTTGATGGTTTACAAGGACTATATTCTGAAGGGGAGAAAGATAAGGCATGGGGAAAAAAAAAAAAAGATAAGGCATGGGCAGGAAAACAAAGCTTCAGATTTCTCTAGTTTTTCCTTTTCTCTGGGATGACTGTGTCCGTGAGCAGGCTGCTGGCCAGCTTCCAGAGAGATTAGATCATGGCTTCTACCTCCATTTGCCCTTGTCTCAGACCATCACACTAACCCAGAATTGCTTCCATCCATAGCGCAGCCTGGGTGGAACTCCACTGGCCTTGGAACACTGCTATCCATATCGGAAGCATTTAATTAACATCGGTGTAACAGACACGATGGATGCCCCCAGGAATCTCATTCACAGGCTGTTGTGGGCGCTGCTGCTGATCAATAACCCAGTGTCTCTGAAGGATTGTCCTGGGTGTCTTGGAGCCTTCTTGTTGGGAGGTGCCTGGGTAGTATGCCCTCCCCACCATCACCCCTAGGTGGGCCAGAGCCATAGACTTCCTGGAGAGGGGATAAAAAAGTCCCCTCTTGCTTCTAGTGGGACAGACCTTGAGATACAATTTCAATTCACTTTTCCCTCATGAGACCAAGACAAGCATAGACCTCACCTGAAACTGCTGCCATGTTAAATACCACCCTCCCAACCCCCACCCCCACCCCCACCGCTTTCTCTCTTTCCAGACTCTCTTCCTGGGCCATGAAGGGGTGGAGATCTACTTGGGACTCACGCTGGCAAGTCAGCCTGGCACAGTTTTATATCAATGTTGGAAGAAGATAGAAGATTCTATGTCAGAGGCAGAGAACAATTTCCTGCACGTGGCTATGGCTGTAGCCAGAGTTTCATCATTTTGGCACTGATTGTGCTAAGCCCTTACTTTCAGAGGCCAGATAACAACTGCATTACAGGAGAAATGGCCTGAGCTTTGGGACACTGAATTTTTTCTAACAGGAAGTAAACAATCTGGCCCTTCATTGTGGAGGTGTTCATTCTGTCTCCAAGGCTGCTTAGTACACAAACACCCTTCACAAGACAGTCCAGGATGTGGAAAGGTGTGATAGATCCATCGAGAATTATTACTCAACAATACTCTTTCAATGGCATCTGGAAAAATCTCCCACCATTACACTAAAGTTCTAACAATTCACCCGGTTTCTGCCTTCTGGGTGTGAATTTTATTCCTTTTGTGCTCAGTGGGGACGTTCATTTTTGTAGCTGTTGTATGTAGAGTGTTGGAAACCTCTGCCATCCACTTTTGGTCTAGTTGCTATGATGGGTAGACCTGGGTAGACCTGACGGCTGGATTGCTATGGAAATCCCTCCACCCAGAGGAGGATTAGCAACAACCCAGGCATCATCTGGCAGCTGTTTTGGAACCTACTTGCCCAGATTTGTAACTACTTTCCCAGTCATCTTCCTTAACAGGCAATAAAATTGAGGACAATGTACTGCCTGGTTAATGGTAAAACTTTGTGACAATATTCACTACAGATTCCCCTGGATTTCTTTCAATTCCTCTTAGTTGCCCCAAGAAATCCTCATTTTCTTCTAGAAATCTCATCATTGGAAGCACCCAATCCTTGTTGCTAAAACTGTCAGAACTGTGAAGGATCTGAGATTATTTTCTGTTTGTAAACCACCGGGTTAACCTGCCATAGTTTCAAGGATGCTGGAAGAAGAAAGGAGTGTCTGCTATCAGGGACAAAGAATAGTTCGTCACACCTGGGAACAGCAGCCAGCACTTTGGTGTTGGCTCCCCAAACCCTATTGCCCACAAGACGGTCAGAGGGATCTGAGTGATGATTAGATATAATGGTGGATTATATTATAGGAGAGAAAACTTTAGGGCTTCTCCATCTTTCATACTGGACAGTGAGCAAAGCTGCCTGACCTTTGTTCTGAAAGGAAACATCATCTTTATTATACTAGAAAATAAACCCACCTTTTCTTGCAGATGGAGTCAGTATCTCTAGCTTCCATGGCCCTGCTACATAAATAAAATTGAAAAGATAGTTTGGAACAAATGCAGTCAGTGCCTCTGCTCATAAAACATATAGAGGTAAGAGAGACCCATGAGGAACTATCTCCCAATAAACATTCCTTTAGTAAATCAATTTCATGTGAACCTTTGTCTCTGCAGTTTTGGAATTCAAGACAGGGAAAATAAAAACAAAGAGTTAAGAGGTGAAGTTTAAAAACCACAATGATAATGATTATTACTGAATGATATAATTTTGTAGTCTACTATCTGAGGTTGGCTAATAGTGAAGGCATTTTTGGTAGCCTTACATGTTTGGCTCTCTTTCTTGGTACTGTAGTTGATAAATTCTAACTATTGAGAAAAAAATGGATGTTTTTCAAAGGACCAACATCAATAGAAACTTTTCCAAATGGGAACAGCCAGATTAAATGTTTAATTCTGCCAGCTTTGCAAACGACATCATTAGCACAGATTACCTTACAGGTATCCTCGATATTTCTCTCTAGTCCAGTTCACTGGGGTCCTTTTCTTTCCTTTTGTTTCCCTTCCCTGCTCATCTCTTCCCTTCCTTTTCTTTTCCTGTTCCTTTTGCCTGCCTTCCTCCCTTCCTTCCTCCTTTTTTTTAGGCTCATGGACTTTATTTCTTGGTTGAAACATTATTACTTCCTTGTTAAGACTCTGTATAACTTGGAAAATGAAGAATTTTGGGTTCCACGATGTATGAAAGAAGTGAAGAGTCTTCACAGATATGCATGAAGGCCACAGAGATATGTCTGGGTCTGCATGTTTAAAACAAGGATATAGAATACAAGCATAACTAAAAGTAAGCTCTGTCGCCCATCTGGATCTTCATGCAGATTTCCATTGTTGCCTGTAAGCAATTACTGTCTGTCTCAGAAGTTTAAATGAATACCATCTGTCACAAGGGTCTATAACTCAGCACTGTGGCTATGACATCACAGCCCCCTTGGCAGCCAGTGCAACTTGGGGAACACTGAAGATTGTAATTAGTCATCAGCTCTTTCTATTTTTTTTTCTCTTTCTCATAGAAAAGTTAGTGCATACTGCAAATCAGTAATTGTGCAAGTGGCTTAAAAATAACCAGTTGTCAAGGTTTCAATACAGAAAATAATAATAAAAATATTTGAGGGCTTTCTACAAACCAAGAGCCTTGTATCTTCTCATATAAATCTTAAGATAAAAGATATTACCTATATAGAACAAAAGAGAAGTAAGTCTCTGACAGGTTAATGGCCTCATCCCACACCTAGGAGTTGGTAAAATGGGGATGTAAACCTGATCTTCTCACTTTTCTTTTCAACCAACCACATTGACTTAAGCCAGAAATAATTACTACACCTGAGCAGACTGAACCTGATTCATAACTCTATCTGAAAGCTTCGTATTCCTAACCCAAGACACTTAAAAAAAAAATGCCTTGGCCTTACCCTAGACCAACTGAATTCCCCTTCTCGTGAAGGGCAATAGATTGTTCCACTAAAAGTTCTGCCAATGATTCTAAGGTGGATTCAAGTTCGAGTGCCTTCCCTCTCTCGCAACTCATTCCTTTTCAGAGTCCTTTGATTGTTCCACTTCAAACTCAAAGTATACCATCAAGTTATCAGATAAGCCTCCCTCTTTCCCTTGGCTTCACCCAGGAGGACCATCATTCTTTCAGCCTTCTCTGAGCCTCCAGATTTTAGGGTCTTCTTATTTTCTCCAGGGCTTTCAAGAAGACTTTAATTACTTGCATAGTTGCAGTCCAGTTTGTTCTGCGGTGATTCCTGCTTCTGGGGCCCTGCAAAGGAGAACCGATGATGTCTCCTTCCTGATGAGAGCAGAAAAGGAGACCTGGCACTGGTCACACACGCACTGCATCTCCGTGACTGACAGCAATCGACTCTGTGAAGGACTTTGTCCCTTCTTGGCTTTGTAGTGGCTCTCCAGCAAAGTTTCTTTAAAACCATGCTTTGACAGTAACATAATCTCGAGTTAAGTAGATTCAAAGAATACTTTATATGCATGAATGTAAAGTAATTTTGATATTAAAGTAATTCCACAAGAATAATATTTTGACCAATTTGAACATATACATTTTTATAATATTTAATGTGTTAATTAGTTACACATGTTAGTTATACATGATATAATGTTTAGTTAATATGTACAATCATGTGTCAGTGATGGGGACATGTTCTGAGAAATGTCACTGGGCTATTTCATTCTCATATGGACATCCTACTGTGTGCCCATGCAAACCTAAATGCTATAGCCTCACACATACCCAAGCTGTACATACAGCCTCCTGCCCCTAGGCTACAAACTGTACAGCATGTTGCTGTACTGAACACTGTAGGGAGTCATAACACATTGGTATGTATTTATGAATCTAAATAGATCTAAACATAAAAAAGTGTGGCATTACATTATAGGAGTATATGTGTAATGGAACTCAACCTGCACCTCCTCAATCTATTAAAATAAAAACAGTTAAATAAACAAATAAAAAAGGAAATGACTTAAAGTATGATTAAAAAAATAAAGCCTTCTAGGTCTGAATAATATATATCATAATGTCCAGCTCAGGTTTTCAGTGTATGTCAACAGGATAAACTATTAAACACCCTAGGTCTTAAATTGGCCAAAACTAAACAAGGAGCAAGCATTAAGATGTCTTATTTATGCCTAAATCCACTTAGGTCATATGTAGTATTTACATTCTAGTTTGAATCTATGATTTAAAAATATATAGTATTATAATCTTATGGGAAAACCATAATGTATATGTTTCATCATTGACCAGAATATTGTTTATGTAATGCATGTCTATATTATAAGCTCCAAGAAAATTGAAATATATATATATATATTAAATATATACATATATATATCTCACAATGTTATTTAGTTTAGAAGTTCCTGAAAGCATTTATTCCAATCCTTTACACATACTTTTTATAACAATCTCTGTCATTACTAGAGACGTTTTAGTATCATCAAACACGTTTTTTCTGGAATATATCATCTTCACTGTCATGTAATTTTTTTGATATGGAATCCACATGTGATGCTATTACTGAAAATTACATTCCAAGCTATATTTATTCATTTATCCAACTAGTATTGCTGAGCTTATACTGCAGGATGGGATCAGAGCTCTGTCCCAATCTCATATTAGAGGCACAGTAGGAACCTCATGGCATATGAGTTTGGATGAGTTACATTCTCCTGGGGGTTAGACATACAAAAAGTGTATATCAGGTATGTTCTATAAAGTGCTATGAAATCAAATTAAGGATGAGAGGGTGGAGACTAATACTTCTGCAAGGTGCAAGGCCTTTTAATAATCTTTTTTTTTATTAGATCATAATTGTGTACATTAATTCTATCATAGGATACAGTGTGTTGCTTCCATATGCAGTTTGGAAAACTCTCATCCAACTGGCTAACATAGCCATCATGTCTTTCTCATAATTGTTGTGTT
>CAUYQV010004582.1:0-22436 GCA_963574575.1 Galagoides demidoff
TCCCAGCTACTTGGGAGGCAGAGGCAGGAGACTCGCTTGAGCCCAGGAGTTGGAGGTTGCTATGAGCTGTGATGCCATGGCACTCTACCCAGGGGGATAGCTTGAGGCTCCATCTCAAAAAAAAAAAAAAAAAAAAAAGACTGCTTTGTGGGGTGGCACCTGTGGCTCAAAGGAGTAGGGCGCTGGCCCCATATGCCAGAGGTGGCGGGTTCAAACCCAGCTCCAGCCAAAACTGCAAAAAAAAAGAAAGAAAAAAGACTGCTTTGTGAATTACTAGTAGTTGTGGTAATTATGCGTAGTGCTTGTTGAATATCTGTTGCTTTGGACACTGGTCTGGGCACTTCAGAATGGTGGTTCAGAGCCTCACCTCAAAAATTATTATATCCTTAGGAGGCAAGTACTATTACATCTTTGTTTTGCAATGTGGGGAATGTAGCCTGAGGAAGCTTGGCTCACTGAGGTTCTGATGGTGGTAGGTCCTAGCTTTGAGCCTGGATCTACAGACCTCAGGAGACTTGCACTTTGCAGAGTAGCTCCTGGCCTCTGTACGCCTCACAGTGTCCCTTCAGTATTGCAGGTCTGAACCAGGGGCAAGGCTGCCGTTCTCTTCCCCCTTTATCCCCAACATTCCCACAACGGCAGGCCCAGGTACTTGGGTTTGCTACTGTCCTTCTCCAGGGCTTCAAGGTAATTTTCTCTTCTTCCTTTTGTCTCTCTCTGCTAAATTTAGTCTCACTCATCCTTTAGGATCTCCTCAAATCCATCTTCTGTAAAATTTTCCCGAATCAATCTACCTGTTTTTCAAGCATCGTTTTTATTGTACTATGTACTTAGTATAGTAGTACAAAATGTTTTTGAATTAGATCTATTAGAAGCCTGTCCTCTAACCTCTACTTCTTCTTCTTCTTCTTCTTTTTTTTAAGACACAGTCTCTGTCACTTTGGGTAGAGTGCTGTGGCATCACAGCTCACAGGAAACTCAAATTCTTGGGCTTAAGAGATCCTCTTACCTCAGCATCCCAAATAGCTGGGACTATAGGTGCCCGCCATAACGCCCAGGTATTTTTGGTTGCAATTGTCATAGTTGTTTAGCTGGCCCAGGCCAGGCTCGAACCCGCCAGCCTCAGTGTATGTGGTCTGTGCCATACTCACTGAGCTACGGGCGCCAAGCCTCTAACCTCTACTTCTCTTCCAATGCTTTTATGATTAACAAAATACCTATTCATGGGAAAATGTTGAATTCCTAGTAGCTTTTTGATCCTTAAGCCTTATTTTCAATTAACAGGTTGTAAGGAATGTTTTCTATCACATAAAGATAAAAACATTGCTGATGGTAAGAAAGAGTCAGCATGCCAAGAAAGATTTGGATCTGACGGTCTCACTCTTTTGGCATCTCTATACTTTTGTTCATTTAGGTACGTGTTATATTGACTGATCAGTTGGGTTGTAGCACTTGGATGAGAGAGCTCCGTCTTACCTGCCATTGAACTCCCTTGGAGTGTGTGCGCATGTCAGTCAGTGCCCAGGAAGTGTTCACAGATTTGATTCAGTCCTTGGATCCTATTTTTATTTTTCTTTCTTTTTTTTTTTAGTTTTTGGCCAGGGCTGGGTTTGAACCCACCACCTCTGGCATATGGGGCCGGCACCCTACTCCTCTGAGCCACAGGCACTGCCCCTTGGATCCTATTTTTCCTGTTCCACTACCCATTCCACTCTAATATTTTTCTTTCTTGAACTCTTGCTTGCTTCTTCCTTTGTCTAGTTTTTATAGATAATCCCTAACCTCCAATAATTTCCCACCAATTAACTGCAGCTACTTACTTAGCTCCAGCTGCATGTTCAGCAAGACTTAGGGTAGGCTGTGGGCAGATACATAATTATTGAAATAATTATTTCTTGAGCATTTACACTAGGCATTGTGGAAGGTGCTTTCGAAGTGCATTCTATTATTTACTTCTTAGAAATAACCTGTAAAGTAGGTACTGTTTTTATCACCATTGACAGATGAGTTAACTAGAAATTGGACAGCTAAGCTAAGTGTGTGGCAGTCCGGATTCAGTCTTAGTCTCAGTCTGACTCCCAAACCCTCTGTAGCCCTCTAGTATCCCCATCTCCTGAGGATAGGGCATGGTTCTTCCCCTGGAGAATTTTCCACTGGGGAAACAGAAACAATGGCAAACAATACTGTTTAGATGTAACTATTACATTGTTTGCAACTGCAAAGGAGCTCAGAAAGGCCTACAGGAGGTAGGGTACTCTGTAAAGGGGACAGGTCTTAGGTTTCTAAAGTAGGGATGGAGGAACACTCAAGTGTGGGGAGATACCCACACCAAGACCGGGGGAGGAATTGTGGGGGGTGCTGGTTGGCCAGATTGGAGGGCTGGTATCTAAGGGAAATTAGAATGAGGTTGGGTAACTAGAGTCAGGGGGACCTGAAATCAGGCAGGAGAGATGAAGCAGTAGATGATAAATATGTATGTTTTTAAAGCAGGATGTGATACTATAAAATTTCTGTTAAAGAGTGACGAAGTTGGCAGTAGATAGCAGATTTCTCAAGGCAGGATGGTTGCCCTCAGACTCTCCTGTCTGACTCTCTTTCTTTCTTTCCCTCTTGTGTACTCCTGGGACACTGTGTTACTTCTGGTGGTGGGAACAGCTGTCTGTGTAGAGATCCCATGTTCATTGATCCAACCACCCTGGAATGTGGTAAAAGTGAAAAAGGACAGAGTATAGAGATCAGACACAGATTTTTTTTCTTTTTCTTTTTCTTGAGACAGAGTTTCACTTAGTTGCCCTTGGTAGAGTGCTGAGGTGTCATAACTCACAGCAACCTCAAACTCTAGGGCTTAAGCCATTCTCTTGTCTCAGTCTCCTGAGTAGCTGGGACTATAGGCACCTGCCACAACGTCCGGCTATTTTTGGAGTCGAGGTTTCTTGCTGGCTTGAGCTTGTGAGCGCTGAGGCAGTCCATCCGCCTTGGCCTCTCAGAGTGCTAGGATTACAGGCGTGAGCCGCCTCACCCAGCCAAGAGACAGATTTTTGACTTGCTGGCTCTGTATCTTATTAGCTGGACAAATTATCTAACTTTTCTTAATTCTTGTTTCCTCCTTCATCTGTAATTTGCTGATAACTGTAACTACTTTTTACCGTTGTTTCTGGATTAAGGTGATAGCAGATAAAAGTATAGAGGCTGTTTTGTCTTAGTAGTTCCAGACTTCTTGGGGTCAAGTTTCAGCTGTATCACTTACTGTGTGACTTTAGGTAAGTTACTTAACTTTTCTGTTTTCTTTTCCTTATCTGCAAAATCAGGTTGGTAATTATACCTAACTCACAAGGAGAAATAGTATCTTCAACAATGCCTGATGCATAGTAGTAAAGTAGTAAGTGATTAATAAAGCATAAATGTAATTATTACTAGTATCATCATCATCATCAATATTATCATGGTGTGTGGTATGGAATAAGTGCTTTCTTTAAGGTAGGAGACCAAAAATAAAGCCTTTCAAACGTGTGATAGGAAACTAACTCAGATCACTGTGTGGAAATGATATGCCCTCAGTGCTTCTCTTAAGCACTGAAATTATAACCACTTTGTACCAGTTCCAGGATCTTTTTAGAGATTTCAGGTATTACCGAAATCCTTTAAAAAGTCAGCTATTGTTTCTTAATTTATAAGAATTCTTCCAATCAGATCTTTTCTTAGACACAGAAATAGTTCCTTTTTTTTTTTTTTTTTAATAAAAGTGGGGAGGGAAAGGAGAGAGGCGAATTCATGAGTTTCTTTGGGCTGCAGTTTTCCTTCTATCAGAGGACTTCTCACACTGGGTGGGAGACTCCTGCCTAGGTGGGGCCACACTGCACCAAGGCTTCCATAGGGAGCCCTGCATTTGCTCTGTGCCTCTCTGGCTATCGTGCCTCTGTTTTGGAGTATTTGCCTTCCCCTAGTCTCAGACCTAGGCTAGCCATGTTTAGTTTTAGCAGTGCAGTTACCTTCAATAGCCAAGGCCAGTGCTTGTGGATACTGCTTCTAAAATCCCCTAGCCCCTTGTTCTTGAACCAGCAGTATGTGGAGTCTTAAGTTTGACTGTAGAGCAATTCTTTTTTTTTTTTTTTAAACACAGATCATTGAACCTTGTCCTTTGTAGATGAAGTGAGAGTTGCATTCTAAGGACTGGCTCATACCAGAAACCAGCTGGTTTTAAATTGCTGCAGATCTTTAAAGGGACAGCTCATTTATGGACCAAATTTCATACCTGCAGAACCTCATGGTCTGGAGGGTTCTAAGTGTGCGCTGTGACAATGTGGAGGCAAGCTATAGCTGGCAGAAGTGTGTGAGTTTGATTGTAAGTCTTTGGTCTCATGTACTGTTAAGGTTCTGTAGAGCTAATCCCTTTGACACGCCCCCACCCTGTCCCTACCGAGTTATGGTTGGTATATGTGTGGACTTGTGCTGTATGTGGAGATGATGGACAAAACCCAAAGACACGCATAAGGCATGTGGGCAGACCATTGAAAGAATAAAGACTCAACGTTTGGGGGCTCCTGGCATTGTCATTGGTGTCCTCTGTGGATCAATGTCCTTAGCTAGCATGAGCCTTGCATATTTGGCCTCAACCATGTACAATAAAAATGCGATAGGAAGGAAGGGCCGGGTGCTCCAGAGCCCAGTGACAGAGGTTAGCGGCAGGCTGGCCTTGCTCCAGCTTTGCTCTTTGATTTCCCGCTTGAGCTGAGGAGGAGAGCCTGATTTCTTCATTCTTGTTAGAACATGGAATTCCAGCTCCAGTAGTGACACCATTTTAGGCAGTCTGTTTATAATGTCTTGTGGGCTAGGGTTAGGAAGCACACTGACCTCTGTCTATCTTCAGGGAAGATTTGGAAGTCTCTATCGGTACCTTCATTGTTATTGCCATTGCATTAAAAAATGCACGGTGGCTCACTTCTGTAATGCTAGAACTCTGGGAGGTCGAGGTGGGTGGATTGCCTGAGATCACGGGTTGGAGACCAGCCTCAGTTAGAGCGAGACCTTGTCCCTAAAAATATAGCTGGGTGTTATGGGAGGCATCTGCAGTCCTAGCTACTTGGTAGGCTGAAGCAAGAGAATTGCTTAAGCCCAAGATTTGAGGTTGCTGTGAGCTGTGATGCCATGGCATTTTACCAAGGGTGACAAAGTGAGACTCTGTTTCAAGAAAAAAACAAATCCATGATGGTCTCAGATTTTACTATGTACTATAATTGTGATGTGGGACCGTGTCCTTAAAGAATGTCCCTGGAACCTTGTGCATGTTTGATCTGAGCTAGTTGATCAGTGGGTAAAGTTCCCACTTGCCTGGAGCCAGGAGCACCTTACCTTGCAAACCTTCTCAGCCTATGGTATTGATGTAGATGTGGATTAGGAGGCGACACAGTGGAAGTGACTTTCCTGGTTCTCTCAGTCCAAGTGGCTGCCTTGTTGTCAGTGGAGCCTAACTATACTCCCTCGCCAAGTTTGCGGTGACTCCGTGGCTTTTAGGGCATTTGACAGGGGTGGGGTAGGGTCAGTGAAAGGTCTCAGCTCAGTGCCAAGGTGTATCAAATATGCTCTGTGAATCTCAGCCCACTGTCCTCTGTGCTTGGCCATGGCAGGGTAAGGAGTGGGCGAAGTACGTCCACCATGTGTTAACTACTGTCTTACCACTCTGCCTAGGAGCCAGAGATCGTCACAACCTTCCTCCCCATTTATATAAAACCTCGGGAACAAAATCATTGTCATTGAGATTATCATGTCATCTCATGCATGGGTGTCCCCAAGAGAATCTTCCTTTATAAACATTTGGCATCTAGGAAAGGTGTAGATAAAGTTATGTCATTGATTGAAGTATAGAAGTGTTTGTCACCTTTCTTCTCCTGAACTGGATACAGAAAATAAGTGAATAAAATCAGCAGTTTGTTTATATACTCTGTGTATCTAATATGGTTTGTTATTTCTGTCTTCAGAATATTGGTAACTGCTTATCCCCAGCATCTAAAACGGTATCCGTTATAATTGGTGCTCGGAATTTGTTCAATGACTTTCCCTTTTTAAATTTTGGTTTCCATTGTCACAGTTGTAATCTGGTCCCCCTTCATCTCATGCTCAGGTGATCATCATCTAAGCCTCCTGGATGTGGTCTGACTGCAGCTGTAGCTTCCTCAGTCCCTCCCTCCTGACTGTGGTTGAGCCTGTTGCTGGTTTTAAGCCTCCTGTCCTTTTCCTGTCTTCACCTCCTTTTGAATCCTTTCTTCTATGGATCTTATAGTTTGTCTCCATTTGAATGTCCAGGAAATAGGCCAGAGGATTTGGCCAGGAACTGAAACCCCAGACAGTAGGTTTTCAAAGATAAGTCTCATGGTCCTGCAGAGCTGCCTTACTATTGGGAAGGTGAGGTGGTGCTGAAGAGCAGCTGCAGGTGGCCCGGGCATTGGAGCAGGTAGTGGCAGAAGGGCTGTAGGCTGAAGGGCTGGAGCCTGCCTTTGAAGGGAAGCTGGCTCCAGAATAGCTAGGGGCAGGCATAGCCACCTATGCCTGGTTTGGGGTGCAGATCCCCCAGCCTCTCTTGCTTTCCTCCTGTTGCCCCCTGTTCTCCCGTCTTGGGTTTGGGCTACCCCTTGCCACACTGGAGATAGATTATTGCCTCTTTAGTCAATCAAGGGCGTCTGCTGTATGGGAAGGAAACTCTAGGAGTTGGTGTGCATGCTTTGTTGGGAGCTCCATGGACCTGTTTGGACTTATTCAGGATTAATTGGGAGGTCCAGCAGGGCTAGTGGGTGGTTGTCCAGACCTCTGCAGTGGTTCCTCATTGCACTCCATGAAGCTAAAGCCCTCATGGGGCCCCATAGAGTCCCACGAGGTCGCCTTGTTCTCCACCTTGCTGAGCCACCTTAACTACCCTTTCTCTTGTTGAGCATGTGCTCTTCCCATGCCCCTACTTCGTCCTGAAACTTGCCCCCCCACCTGTGCTCCCCCTTGCCACCCTGGGCAACAGTGCAGCCCCTTCCTAGCACACCTAGCACTTCCCGTTCTCCCCTTTGGTTTTCTGCCATAGATGTTTTCTCTTTATATGTCAGGGCTCACTTGTGTGCTGTCTCCCCTCACTAGACGGCAGGAATTTTCATGGCCACCTCTTTGTAAAATTTTGTTATTATGCACTAGGAGCCAGTTTGTGGGGGACACACATGTACACATACACACTCTGAAGACGCACACAAACACAGCAGTAAGATGTGCATTGTTGCCCCGGTGAGCTCCCTGCCTGGTGCAGAGCACGTACCAACTGTGTGGTGAAAGATGGGCAGCCTACTGTGGGATTGGGGGAACCATGCACTGGGAAGGTGGGCGACCACCTCAGTCCTGGTAGTGAAGATGATTTCTCCCAACCATTCTGTTGTTCTTAGGGCACATTTTGTCTTCATCTCTCTCTGCCCAGGAGGCTGAGAGAGAAACTTCCTGTTGCTAATCAGTCAGTCAACAAATAATAAATGCTTTTTGTATACAGAGTACACTTATAGGCATTGGAACATTGCTGGATCTTAAAGGCAGGGAAGCCATCATGAATTTTTTTTTTTTTTGAGACTCTGTCCCCCTTGGTAGAGTGCTGTGGCGTCACAGCTCATAGCAACCTCAAACTCTTGCGTCAGCCTCCTAAGTAGCTGGGACTACAGGTACCCACCACAACGTCTGGCTGTTTTTTTTTAAATTATAGTTGTTGTTTAGCAGGCCCAGGCTGGGCTTGAACCTGCCAGCCCTGGTGTACGTGGCTGGCACTGTAACCACTGAGCTACAGGCACCGAGCCTATCATGAATTTTTTCATTTTCATGTCAAATGTGTCTGATTCTTTCACTCTTGCCTTATAAGGTTTGTCATCCATCCTGTTGATCTTTTTTTTTCTATGCCTTTTCTAGTCCCTCTGCCTCCTTTATTTATTTATCTTTATTTTTCTGCCCCATAAGATTCTGTCCCTATGGGGAAGGAGGAGTATTTATTTCCTTAACCTATCTAATTTTTTACTAGTAAAAATAATCCTGCCCCTCTCCCCTACCTACCCCTTCTTCAAATGTAGGGAATCATCATTATAAATCTCTGCTAATGCTGGCTGCATTTAAAACCATACCTCTATATAAAACAGGCCCTGAGGACAGAACCACTACCTCTTAAGCACCTTCTTGTGGTTAGTTCTGGCCTTGCTGGCTGCTGTGTGCTGATGGTGTGCTTTACTCCATGGATGGACAGTTCAGTTTGACCTGTTGAGGATTCTCTCTGGCTTTTGGGATGGAGAGGCAAGTCTGTTCTACCTTTAACAGGGGATGAGGCTGATGCTAAAAGGTCAGGCTGATGGAGACACCTTAGGCCGGAAGACAGAACCCAGCTGTAGCTCTGTTTTCTTCTGTAACTGCTTCTAGCCATTATCATCTTCACCACTACATGGAGTAAGGCCAACTCAGTCTCTTGACCAGGCATCCTCAACTACGGTCCGTGGGCCACATGCAGCCCGCCTAGGATGTTTATCCTGTCCTTCTTAGCAGCTGACTCGTCCCAGGGCCCACATTCCGACCCTCCAGTGGTCTGAGGGACAGTGAACTGGCCCCCTGTTTAAAAAGTTTGAGGACCTCAGCTCTAGACTGTTAGGTATTTACATTTTAAGGAACTTCTAGAACACGTTAGTAGTAGGGCCTAAAATGATCCTACTGAGTATGAGTTAAGTAGGTTGGGAAGTTTGTTAAGGTTTGTGTTGAGAAAGCTTGGAGTTCGCATCATTTTTTTAATAATTGATAAATAAAATGCATAGGTTGATACCGTACAGGGACTGCTTAGGAGATCATCAAATCATGCTGCCTCACTTGGTGAGCTTATCCTACAACGTTAGTTATGGGTAATATGGAATATTTAATGTTTTAGGGATGAGTCTTCCTTGCCCTTTAACTGCCTGAGAAAAGCTCTGCTCTTTTCTTAGTAGCAGGGCTTTAAACTTAAGAAACTCCAGGCAAAGCTGTTTTCTGTAAGCAGGACAAGCTGCCATGGTGGTGTTCTATTCAGTTGCCATGTAAGACCGTATACCGTGTTTTTGCCTTTAGAACTTCCTTTAGTAAATAAAGCTCTCTATTCTGGTTATTAGGTTAATTAGGGTTAGTTTTAGTTGCAAATTGCAAAATATAGCTTAAACATGATTTTCTGTAAAAGAAGCTTAAGAGATGGGAAGCTCTGACAACTCTGTGGTCAGGAGTTTGCCTCCCTCCTTCTGTCTAGAAGAATGGAAGTTCTGGCCCTTTAGCTGCAGCATGGTAGTTATATGGTCCACTCTATGGATTGACAGGGAAGAGTTTATCTTGACCTAACTCTTCTATCCCTAGCACATGGTTTCCATCACTGAGGGTTAACCTCATGGTCAAATATGGCTGATGGAGCTCAGCCATCTTATTTCTGGTTCCAGGGAAAACACAAAAGAAAAGAAATGAAGAGATAGACAAAAAGTTGCTCTCCCCTGTGAGAGGCTCCTTTAAAGAAGTCTTTCTGAAAGGCCTACATACTTTGCTTGTATCTTATTAGCTGGAACCAAAAAACATGGTCAGAGATAGCTTCAAGGAAGGCTGGGAAATAGTGGTTTTCTGGGCACATTACTGGCTTTAATAAATGCTATTTATAAGAAAGAGGTCTTTCCAAAAGTGCTGTAGTTAGTGTGTGTACTATAATCACTCTGTGCTTCTTCCCACCCTGTTTCCTTTGGACATTGAGAGATCACTGGGCATAGTGGCTGGCTGCCCTTGCATCTTTCATTTGTTCTTGTCTCTGGGCTAAATCATATTCCAGCTCTGGGGGTGAGAGTGCGTGTATTCCTGTGGCTAAGAGTCTTAGTCAACAACAGAGGCAGTGTGGGCCTGGGCTGACCTGTGGAAGGGTGCTGTCACTAGGTCTGTGGGCTTTTCCTCCCCACTTCCTTCTGAATCCTGTTTAAAGGTGGTGATCTTGATATGTGGCTTGATACTTAGCTTACTATTGCAGGGCCAGAGGAGTGGGTTCTAGGTCTGTATATGGCAGGCACCTCTGACCAAGTTGTGTTCAGCCCGAGAAGGCATAAATAAGTATGTGTGTGTTTATGTCCCCTCTCTGCAGCTGTCTTCTGCAGCACCATCTCCTATGACATCAGGAGTTTTTTCCAAAGGCCACTCTTTTACGAGTCTCCTTTTCCTGCCCGTTTTTTTCCTTTGTGCACATAAACATTCACAAACACCACTTCATGGTACAAGATTTTGGTTTATGACTTAAAAATCTGAAATTCCTAAATTCTGTCTGGACCCAAGTCTTTAGGAAACCTGGATTCTATAGTCAGCTCAGTGAGTTAGTCAAAGATCTCTCTCAAATCTTTTCCAAGACAAATCCTCAGCAATTCTGTGATGTTGGCTTGGGGCTTTTTAGGCATAAGGTCTATTTCCACCTCCCACCCTGGGCTGGAAGTTGTCCAGGAAATTGTCACTGACATACTGAGATGCATAGCAAATAGAGCTGTCAGGAGAAATAGGATTCATCTTGGAAAACCTTCCTCCCAGGAGCAGTTTGAGAATGTGTTAATGTGTAATAGTTAAATGAATATATTACAGGATATTGCTAGGTGGGAATAAAAGTGTGAGTGAGTATAGGAGAGACTGTCTTGGTTTGCAGATTCTCTGGTAGGTTCTCTGCTGGGAGCCTCTTGGTGCCGTCTCTTCCTGTTGCTACACACAGCTTCTTCCAGTGCTGGATCAGTTTTGGGTGTGTGTGTTGCTGCCAATTCCTCAGCACACTGATAGTCACATTCTATCCTGAGGAGGAGGAGGAGGACTGAAGGAAGATCCCTGTAGAGAGGGGATGGACAGACCAGGGGCTTTATAGAACAAAGGGTTAGAGAGGTGTTGGGGGCAGGGCAGACACACCTGTGGTAGAGAGGCAGGATGGAACAGGGCACTCCCCAGATCCTTTGCTTCTTTATGGTGCCTGCTTTTCTTTTCTGCCCCCAATCAGGGAGATTTTGACAGAGTGGTGTAAGGGGGAAAGGAGATGATCATAGCTAACAGCCACCATTTATGGAGAGCTTTGGTGAGCTAGGCATTCTCAGTGGCCTAAAGCATGTCACTTAACAAGAACCTATGGTGTGGGTATTGAGTATCTGAGACTTGAGTGCTTGATTAAAGTCACACAGCTAGTAAGTAGCTAAAAAAAATTTTTTCGAATCCAGTTTCATTTGACTCAAAGCCTATGTCCTTAACCATTATTGGATTTCTGCTTCTCCCTCTCTTGCATTCATTCTGCAAGTGTTTGAGTGTCCATTATGTTCTAGGTATGGTTTGATAAAGATTCTTTGCCCGACCAACTTTAGATAGGGCCCGAACCTTTTCTAGGCCAGAACCCCTCATCCTTGATACCTAATCACACTTGATATCTGATCAGGTTCTTCATCCTCCACCGTCCCTCAGATGATGTTGATCACCCTGGCTTGTTGTCTTCTGCAAGAATCCTATTAGATCAGTTCAGCAAGAATTCCCTCACCTCTGATGTTTTCTCTTAGTCATTTTGTATCTACTGACCCCTGCCTCTCCTTGGCTATACAGTCCCACTTGTTAGCTGTTGAGTCCAATCTCTGTCCTCCCAGCTGGAGATTTCTTCAGTGGCTTCTCAAGGAAATAAAAATACTAGATTGCAGAGAGGATCTGGAGAGAGGAGAAATGGGATATTAGGGAGGCTGGCAGTAGGTACCTCTCCTTAGAGCAGCTTTTATCTGTTCTAGGTGTTAGAGATTGGCTGCTAACAAAGGTTTAATCACTTAGCTAGTCTAGTCCTGTCTTTTTACAGAAAAGGAAACTGATTCCTTGCCCAAACAAGTGTCGTGTCCAAGGATGTATGGCTCAGTAAGCTATTGAGTCAGTGCTGAAATCTTATTCCCATTCTTCCAGTCAACCTCACCCTGGTTTTCATGTGGTGTAAGGGGGAAAGGAGATGATCACAGCTAACAGCCACCATTTATGGAGAGCTTCTGTGAGCTAGGCATTCTCAGTGGCCTAAAGTATGTTGGGTAATAGTTGTTGAGCTCTAAGTGATTTGGCTCTTACTAGGCAGTTGATCGCTCTCTAGTTATTTCATAAAAGGAGTATCTTTGACTTCATGACAATCTTTAGCAGTCGTTTTATTCCTCAGCAGTCAGGGATTTGGTGTTTGACCTGAACAAGTTCATGGTTTCTCTTCTGTGCTTTGAGCTTTTGCTTTTGTGAAGTAGGAATAATGAATACTAGACCTGTACAGTGGAGTGTGTTATGAAAGGCAGAGTGTCATAAAGGGCCTCTCCTATCTCAGACCCTTTAGGAATGAGGTCTTGTATATCTGTTGTACTTGACAGCATGCAAAGCACTTCATATGGCTTTGAAGCTTATCCACAACAGTAAGGTAGATAGAGCTCAGATTATAATTTTCATTTTGTAAAACTGAAAATGGATTTACATGACAGAGTCCTGCTTCAGATCCCCGTCCCGTGATTCTGAATCCAGTGATCTCGGTCATACTGCCCTGTCTCTTCACAAATACAGTGTGTGTGCTACAGGGTCATCCAGATGACCTTTGCTTACAAGTCTGGGCATTCATTTCTGGTTGTGGAGGAACTTGTTGAGTAAGGGCAGTGCCACTTAGTCTGAGACGGCAGAGGAAGTGGCCCAGCCAGGAAGCTGGGCCACATCACCAGAAGGTCCAGTTGGAGAGACCGCTGTGCTGGTCTTTCCCCTGGGACACCCATGTTAGGAGGCTGGCATAGGGTGGAGCTGACAGTGGGATTTCTTTTCCTGTTCATTATGGGATGGTAAGTATTTTTAAATGTCTCCTGAAACATTCTTTGGCTAGTGGCTGGTGGTATGCCAAAGTTCATGGCTTTAAATCTCTGAGCTTCATCCATTGGAGTCCCTGGGGCTGTCTTCTGCAAGAAGCTTATTGTGTTACTGTTTTTTAGATGAGCAAACGAAAGCCATTCCCTACCTCGAACTTCCTCTCAGACTAGTCAACGAGAGATTCTCTTCAAAGAGAATTAAGTCTTGCAATTCCTGGCAAACGAGTGTGATACAGTTGAGGAGTGTTTTCATCTTTTTACATAGATGGCTGTGCTGTGTCCTCAGTGACCTGTGTGGCAGCTTCTCCTTTGCCTGAGTTTCTTTCCTTCTCCATTTCAAATACTCTTTCCTCTCCCCCTACTGACACTCTTCCCAGATTTTTCTAGATTCTACTTAGTCCTCTAAAGGCTCTGGTTCTGATTCACTTCTTTACCTTTTCTAGGCCCCTCAGTCCACATAGTCTTGGGCAGCATTTTTCAGCTGCTTGATCAGTTCACGGCTCAGGAGCTCATTAGAAGTGCAGCATCTTAGGCCTCACCCAGACCTACAGCTTCCAAATTTGCATAGTAACAGGCCTCCCAGGTGATTTGTGTGTACATGGAGAAGTGCTGATAATTTCATGTGGTACTTACTTTTCACTTTTTGTTATTACCAGTAACTGTTTTGCAGATTTCTTTCTCCACCTCACAGATTTGTCTTTTGTTTGAATCTCTTTGCAGCACCTGATGCAACCCTGACAAAATAGTCAGTATGTGGGGATTGACTGTCAGCACATATTACAAAATTTGTCACATTTTATAGGGAAGTGAATAAGAGATGTGACATGCACACTTATAAAAATTTATTAAAAGAAAGGGCAAGAAAATTTAAGAAAGGACACAGTTAATCAATTTGAATCCACCAAGTGAGGCAGTATTGAGGAAGGGGTATAGACATTTGAACCAGCCAGAAAGGCCTCAGTAAGTCAGTCAGTTCTTCCAGCTACATCACTTGCCATCTATGTGTGGGGGGATTGTGGAGAAAGTGTTAATTATCTTCCATGAACCTTAATTTAATTGCTTATTTCTAAAGTGGTGGTAACATTATACTTAACTATGTTATTCTGGGCTGGGCATGGTAGCTCATGCCTATAATCCTAGTGTGCTTGGAGGCCAAGGTGGGAGGATCTCTTGAGCTAAAGAGTTTGAGACCAGCCTGAGCAAGGGTGAGACCCCATCTCTAAAAATACCCGGATGTTGTGGTGGGTGCCTATAGTCCCAGCTACTTGGGAAGCTAAGGCAGGAGGATTGCCTGAGCCCAGGAGGTTGAGGTTGCTGTGAGGTAGGCTGATACCATGGCACTCTACCAAGGGCGACAAAGTGAGACTGTGTCCCCAAATGTCTCCAAAAACAAACAGAAAAATACACATAATGTGATTCTGAAGATAAAATGAAATAATGCAGAAAAAGCACATAATGAGGTGTTCAGCACACAAATTGTAGCTAGATAGTATAAAATAGCAGTCAACTATAGCTAGAGTTTTTAGTTACTTCAGCTGGATTCTTGTTAATCTTCGAGAAATCTATTTTATAAAAGGGACAAAATAGAGACAACTTTCTTTTTTTTTTTTTTTTTTTTAGACAGAGCCACAAGCTGTCGCCCTGGGTAGAGCACTATGGCATCACAGCTCACAGCAACCTCCAACTCCTGGGCTCAAGCGAGTCTCCTGCCTCAGCCTCCCAAGTAGCTGGGAACACAGGTGCCCGCCACAATGCCTGGCTATTTTTTGGTTCCAGCCGTCATTGTTTGGCAGGCGCAGGCTGGATTTGAACCCGCCAGCTCAGGTGTATGTGGCTGGCACCTTAGCCGCTTGAGCCACAGGCGCCAAGCCTAGAGACAACTTTGTAAGAGTAATGTTCCACCTATCCCTTGTATTGTTTCATGATTTCCAGGAAAGACCCTCAGCTTTTGAAGAGCAAAGTCCCTGTCTTGGAGTGCACATGAGGCTCAGGGAAGACAGCCTGATGTCAAGTGCTATGTGGCTGCTGTGTGAGGACTTGGGGGGAGCAGGATTTTGACAGGGAGGGCTGTTGCCTTCCATGTCCTGCCTTGGATGTGCTGCACAAAACCACCTACCATAAGCTCAGGAGTTGGAGACTAGCCTGAGCTAGAGCTAGACTTTGTCTCTAAAAATAGCTGGGTGTTGTGGCAGGTGCCTGTAGTCCTAGCTGCTCTGGAGGCTGAGACAAGAGAATTGTTTGAGCGCAAGAGTCTATGAGCTATGACACCACTGCACTCTGCTGGGGGCAACAAAATTTCTCAAACAACTCTGTCACAAACAAACAAACAAACCCAACTACTAAAGGTAAAATGTGCCTAATTAACCACCTCCAGGAATCCAACTAGAAAGTCACCAAGCTCATAGCAGTACAGTGGAAACATGCCCTGATTCTGTTCCCCCTGCTCTAGCTCTTATACTCCCTCCTGCCTGGGGAGCTTCTTACAGAGCTTTGGTCTTGGTGTGAAGGGAATAAGGGCTGCACCATGCCTGAACAGGGTTGCTGAGGGTTGAGGACTTGCCACGTGGCACCATGATGTCTTTCTAATGGCAGGCAGTGGGAGGGGAGATGGATGGCATCTGGTAGGTCAATTCAGGTGAAGTTCAACTGTTCATGTTATTCTGTAGGAGCAGAGGCTTGAGAACCTGGAGACCCTTAGAATGGTCTTAGATCTATATTGACAGGCTTTTTTTTTTTTAACCTTTTATAGTTAAATAAATGATATCTGTCAGGCAGAAGACATGGTGTATGTGGATGAATTAACAGATGTATTTCAGGCTTTTAAACTAGCTGGACTATCATTTTCTTTACTCTCAATTTAAAAAAAGAGGGTATTTCAGCCACGTGTGATGGCTCACACCTGTAATCCTAGCACTCTGGGAGTCCAATCCAAGAGGATTGAGGCCAGGAATTCAAGACCAGACTGGGCAATAGTGAGACCCCATCTCTACAAAAAATTTAAAGTTAGGTGGGCATGGCCCGGGTGTGGTGGCTCATGTCTGTAATCCTAGTACTCTGGGAGGCCGAGGTTGGTGGATTGCTTGAGTTCAGGAGCTCCAGACCAGTCTGAGGAAGAGTGAGACCCTGTCTCTAAAAATACCCGGGTCTTGTGGTGGGTGCCTATAGTTTCAGCTACTTGGGAGGTTGAGACAAGAGGATTGCTTGAGCCCAAGAGTTTGAGGTTGCTGTGAGCTATAACACCATGGCACTCTACTAAGGGCATCACAGTGAGACTCTGTCTCAAAAAAAAAATTACCTGGGCATGGTGGTGCTCAACTGTAGTCCCAGCTACTTGGGAGGCTGAGGCAAGAGGGTTGCTTGAGTCCAGGGGTTTGAGGTTGCTATGAGCTCCGATGATGACACTAATAGACTCTAGCCTACGCAACAGAGCAAAATGCTGTCTCCAAAAAAAAAAGGTATCACCTGTTTTTTTGCATCAGACCTCTTTTACCTGCATTTTCTGAACCTTATTATAAGTCATGTTAAAAATTTTTTAACTCTTAAGGGGATTTCTACACTGCTGTTTTTATAGTGACAGGTAGATAAGAAACCAGAATGAGCAGAATTCACTTTTCAGCTCAAGCTGATGATTCTTTCACAGCTGCATATATGTGATATTATGAAGTTCAGTGAAAGGAGTTTAGGGTGAGGCAGGCACCTGAGTCTTTTTCTTTTTTCTTGAAGGATGTCCTTCCTCCAGATTACTTGCTTTGTAAAGGGAAAATGCTGTCATCTCGTTGGCAGTAGAGCCATACCGTGGGGTGGTCTACTTTTTGGGGTATGTGGCACTGTCTCAGCTGGGATAGCCTTGCCCGCGGGAGTGCAGGCTGCAAAATGAATGCCAGAAGTAGCTGAGCTTGTCTGGGAGAACAAAGAGGAGAAGGTGTGCCAACCCAGCCACGTGGCATGGCAGCTTGGCTCTGATCTTAGATGGACAACAGGCATTTTATATGCAGTATTTCTCATCTGAAGTCACACTCCTACTTTCTCTGTGATTTAAAAAATTTCTTCCTTTCCATTTTTTGTTCTAGCTTCTCAGTCCTTATTCTTTGAAATCTGAAGTATGGAAAGGCAATAGCAGGGCCAGGCCACCTTCCTGCTTGGTGTCAGGATCCTGTGCTCTAGCTGAGCAGTTTGCTGGAGAGCAGAGGGAGGGGCATTCCCGAGGGAAGGGGGCAGGAAAGACCAGAGGCTAAAAATAGGCAATGGTAAGAACCTGCTTACCACTCTCTCAGGTCAGATATAGTCCTTCTGTGAGGACTGTGCTCAGAGTGGAGTGCATTTTTGGAACAGAGAAGAGAAAAATAAACCCTTATTAAAATATCACCACTAAACATCGGCTTTTACTGTGTGTTCCAGATAAGAGGAGCTTTGCCAATCACCTGGTGGTTTTGGATGTGGGACCCCACTACTTCTGGAGAAGTGTGTGTTTGTGAATGTGCATGTGGTGTATCCATATGTGTGTGCAGTGCCTGGGCATGCACGTCTGAGGCCCTGTGATGGTTCAGGTTTCAGGTGCTAAGGCATTCTCGGACTGTGGATGAGTATTCTCACAGAGGCTTTGCTTGAGAGATTTTTTGCACATATGAAGGTGTGGCCTGTGTGCCAGACAGCTTCTTTCCACTAAATGAGTGAAACTCCTCTGGGTCCTGTTTATAGAGTGAATACACAGCTGGGCCCATCATTCACACAGGAGGTGTCCTCTTTGCAGAGCAGAGGGCCAAGAGGGCCAAAATCCAAGCTGGGCTTGCTATTCTAGTGATAGACAAGCTACCTTATTCCCCTTGTTTTTGTTCTTTTTAAGAAGTAGGGGTTTAAGGAAATGAAGTCTTCTCTGGCTTCTTGGGCTATAAAGCAGAAGAGGTATAGCTGCTCTGGTTAAAACTGGCAAGAGTCCCTTCTATACTCCCTGGGATAGCCACAAGGAACCCCAAGGAAAACTGTATGAAAGTACTTGAGGTGCGCCTGCTTTAATATCTCCTAGTTACATTCTTCTTTGAATATTTATTTATTGTTTAGAATTCTTTAAGGGTACAAAGAACTAGGTTGCACTGATTGCGTTTGTTAGATAAAGTCCCTCTTACAATTGTGTCCCATCCCCAAGTTCTTTGAATATTTAGTAACCTGTTTTTACTAGGGAGGATTTTCTGTCCTAACTTTCAGACTGGATTCTGAATAACTTAATAAGGTTATTGCTTTTGTATCCCTCTGGGCTTGTTTCTGCTTTTTCCTGTAACCTGAGAAAGTAGCCCTCTGCCCCCAGCTCTGATTCTGCAGCTTGAGGATGGACCTTCCACTGTGCTGAGCAGCTAGTGCTTGTGTGGTGCGTGGCCTGTGTGACTCATTTTATTCCTTTATCTTGGTCTGCCAGCTAGCTATATATAGCCTCCTCTGTCTCTCTCATCCCTTCTTTTTCTGATCTCTGGGCAGAAGAGAAGCCTTGTCTATTGCCTTTGATGTGGGAGGCTGGGCTAAGAGCCATTCTCGGGTGGGTGGGGGCTACGTGGTAGAATTGGATACACTAGGGCTACTGGCAGGCTTATGTGGAGAAGGGCCTGGTCCTGTTATAGAGCCCATTTTGCTCCCTGTGTGTGTGTGTGGGGGGGGGGTAGGGGTGGAGTCCATGTCACCCCTAAATGTCTAAGTCTGAAGGAACAGCTTCTCAGGGAGAAAGAAAGCGGTTCGTCGTGTGAACTTGCTGTTGCTTTATTTAGGGGAAGCCTGGGAATGTGAGTGATTGAGGACCTTCTTCTCAGTTGACAGGTGTAGAGTGTGGTGCAGGTGCTCAGAGAGTCCACACAGATGTGGGTAGCACAGGCAGGGGAACCGGCCAAGGACCCTGCTTTCTACCTGGGCCCAGAGCCCAAGATGTCTCCTGAATTTAGATTTTCATGTACATTAGCGGATGAGGGCAAAGGGAACAGAGGCCCCTGGATGTTTTCAGACTTAAGCTATCAGCTGGCAGTCTTCTTACTTTACCATTGGCTGAGCTAAACCAGGAAGGAGATACAGGTGTACACTCCCTGCACCAGGGAAACAACTCTTGAAAAAGGTAAAGACTGAAATGTGTGTGAGAGAGGGTCTGGATTTTTTCTCCTGGGAGCCTTGGAGAATTGCCATAAAGGTCACAGGTTGAGTCCAGCCTGAAGTAGGTAGTAGATAGTCGTGGCTTGATCTTAATTTTATACCTAGACATACTGTTAAAAAATAAAACAGGCTCCCCATGTGTGTCAGCATAGCATTCATATTTAATGGCATTTGATAGTGTATTTATCATTTGTAGAAGTTTTAAGATCTCAGAGGCATGTAGTGATATTACCAGAAGTAAATAGTACAGGGATTTCTCTCTCAGTGCCTGAGGAGAGCCCTTCCTGCTCCTGCCTAGACCTCTTCCCTCACCCCTATACTGTAACCTTTTCTACCCTAGGGGGCTGTTGGCCTAGTAACCTGTCCCTCATTTATTAATAACATGTTTACTTGTACCCTGTCTTCAGTTAAAAATGTTGTTCTTTCTCCTAAGCTGTATGTGAACTTGTCCAGTGCCCATCTCTTGAAACCTGCTGTCTTAGCTGGGTATGCTGGGGTGCACTGGGTCCCAGTTGCCCAGGAGGCTGAGGTGGGAAGATAACTTGAGCCCAGGAGTTTGAGGGTGCAGTGAACTATGATGTATGCTCCTGCACTCCAGCCTGGGTGACACTGAGAGACCATGCCTCGATATGAAACAAAGAAAGAAAAAAAGGAAACGTAGTCCCTTGAGCCTTTAAACAGTTGAGTGCATGTGCTCCCTACCACCCGGCTGTGCCCAGCAGTCTTGGCTGCTAGAATCCCAGGAGGGTTGGCACACACCGTTGCTGGGGCAAACTTTGCATGGAATGTTGCCCTCATGCCATTAGCAAAGCGGAGGCTGGGTCGGCTGTGCTCTCCCTGCCTCCGACTTTATTGTTCAGGACTTAATGTAATAATATGCTTGAATAGGCGGAGAGATCGCATTAGCTTGGCTTTGCAGTTGTAAACAATATTTGCTCTGTAAGTTTTCTCCTTCACCCCCTGCTCCCAACACCCCCTCTCTCCTTGCATATTCTAACCTTGGCTAAACAGCTTCATTCATAAGATGGCCAGTGTTTTCTGGGAAGAAAGTGGACTGAAAACAACCTTGTCCCAAGAACCTCCAGTTGTGATGCACAAATAATAACTGGTTAGTTTCTGGGTAGAGATTTTAACTCATGTCTAGATCAACCAGTCATTTCCTTATATTCCCTTCACTGCTTTGGAATCCTATGGAAAAAACACCCACAGGTAACAAACAGCTTTCCTAAAACTCTGACCTTTGCAGAGAGCACTGGAAAGATGCCGCTGATGGCCTTCTGGAACAAAGGCTTACACTGTCAGTCTTGGCAGGGGTTGGGGCAAAGGTACATTCCTGAATGGTCTGTTGCTTACACTTGAGGGTATTTTAGGTTTCTGTGTTTTTTTCTACATGAAGATTTTTGTCCCCTGCTTCTCAATTTCTTCTGTAATTTAACATAGAAACAGGGTAAAAGAACAACCCCACCTCACACCTGTGTTACCCATTGCAATTTGACAATTGCAGTGGTTGATTTCACAAACTTGCTCCACCTTCCCAGTGCTGATTGGTGCCTGATGATGTCATGGCAGAAAACTCAAGCTGATTGTTTTCTCTGTGGGTCAGACCCCCCAAAAGGGAGACAGCACAGCCCTTGCTCCTTTGTTTCCTCCAGTTCACACTATCAGACTAGATGGGAAAGGTGGGAGCAGAGCTATGGTTGCAGATTGCTTTGAGTTATTTATGAAGCTCAGTCTCCAGCACCTAGAATAGGAGGGCTTCTCAGATAGGGAAAGAGCCTTTGTTTTTCGTGAGAGCACACGATACTTCTTGCAGTGAAGAGATTTTTCTTGTCTGTTTGCCTTAATTGTCTTTGTTAAAAGAAAGATAGAAGCACTTTTAGAGAAACCATATTCAGGAAAATAAATAATAATCAGAAAAATTTTGTTTGGTTCCTTGTAGAGCCTGGGAATTATTTTCACCACCAGCACATGCCCATCATAGAGGTAAACTTGAGCTTTATAGTGATGACTCTGAGGTGTTATTTAAGGGAATGGTATAGTCTCAGAGTGTTTCCTCTGGTTTAATGGGTACAAGTTACTTGAGAGTTCACTCTTGAGTGGACTTGATGAGAAGTGCTTTCACCTTGGACGTTCCTGAGCCTGCTGTGGTACAGAAAGAACAGTTGGGCTGCTGGTGACCCAGCGCCGCAGGTCTGGCCTGAATCTTATGGGTTGTACCCATCAAACTTGAACCCTCTAGGATTGCCTTTGTCAACATGGTGGGTTTGGGTCACCTTGTATTGCTCAGCAAAATCAGTAGAATTACTAGGTACTTGTCATCGGTAGCAGCCTGGATCATTTGGAAACCTGATATGAAGCCAGGTTCCTTCCGCAGGCTTTTGCAGCAGATAGAACCTGTAACAGAACCCCACATTGAGCTCTCTTTTTTGTCAGGCATCCATTGGTGACTGTCTTCAGACTTGATGAGGTCTTGGAGCATCTGAAAGTCATTCTCCTTAGACTTTACATGTGGTCATTGCCAGTTATGATTATGGATTAGCACTGACCTTAACAGCCATCTCTAAAAAGATTTGTTGGAAAAGATGCCCCACTTTGCTGAGTGGTGAGGTGGAATATGTCTGACAGGAGACATCATTGATGGGCAGAGGACTAGACAGAGCTGTCCTTGGTGGGGCTGGGCTATATTTACCTTTCTTAGAGCACCCAGGACTTTGATTTGTTGAGCAAGAGGAAACTCTAAAGCTGGCCAGCCAGCCAGAGTCACTCAGCGCCTGGTCTTCCTTCACCCACTTAGATTGTGCTTAATTCTGTGCTTCCCTGCAAACATACAATCACTGGGCTATCTTTAGACGTGTTGTGGTATAACTGCACCTCAGGAGAGACAGAACATTACAGCTGGTTTACATTTCCCTGAACAAAACACACACACTCAGAGATTAGGCATGTTGTTTCCTTGAATTCTGTGGATGTTACTCAGTTCTTTTGGCTGGGCAACTCTTCTCTTGTTATTATTGTTTTAAAGTTGGGGGTAGTAGAGATTTGCGGAATAGGGGGTTGGCATGTTTGTAGGGGAGAAGGTCCGTTTGAAGGTAGAAGCACCTACAGTTATTGGACTGAGTGTGTGCAACATTCCCCGATCTTCCTTCTATCCTTCTTCTCAGCTCTGGTGGTATTTTAGAATCAGGGAGGGGTTACCCACATGCACTGCATGCCACCCCAGAGATTTGGATTTGATTGATCTTTTTTTTTTTTTTTGAGACAGAGCCTCCAACTCTGTCCCCCTGGGTAGAGTGCCATGGCATCACAGCTCACAGCAACCTCCAACTCCTGGGCTCAAGCGAGTCTCCTGCCTCAGCCTCCCAAGTAGCTGGGACCACAGGCGCCCGCCACAAAGCCTGGCCATTTTTTGGTTGCAGCCATCATTGTTGTTTGGCGGGCCCGGGCTGGGGATTC
>CAUYQV010004585.1:0-48151 GCA_963574575.1 Galagoides demidoff
ACAGGCGCCCGCCACAACGCCTGGCCATTTTTTGGTTGCAGCCATCATTGTTGTTTGGCGGGCCCGGGCTGGGGATTCGAACCCGCCACCTTAGGTGTACGTGGCTGGCGCCTTAGCCGATTGAGCCACAGGTGCTGAGCCTGATTGTTTTTATGTATATTTACATGTTTAATCCTGCCAACAAAATATGAAGCACAAACTCACTATTTCCCTTTTCACATGAGGAAACTGGAGCAGACATTGGGTGACTTTCTCAGTTTGAGAGGTAGAGCCAGGCTTCAAGCTGTGGATGTTCTGCTTTAGAGACCAAGCAGTTAAAGTACTGTCAAATGTATTTTCTGATTTTGTTTTTGTCTGTGTTCTCTCCTTTGACAACAGACTGATATATTTCTTAATATTGCATTTCAGTTTACACATATCCCACCAGCCCTAAGATTCTGCATAAACCCTTGTACAGAGCTGACCTTGTTGCAACAACTGAGCAGTGCATTCAGATTCCAGTGTTTGAACCTAATCACATAGGATGCCATCTGATACGTGGATCTACCAGTGTGAACGTGCCTGTGGATAGAGTGCAGCCACGGGCAGAGGGAGGGGGCAGCTGAAACACATAAGCACTGGCAGACAGGTCAGGAAGCGCAAGTACACTATTTTCTGTCTATGGATGTTTTCACCTTACAGAACTAGGAAGCTGCTCTCAGATCAGTCAGCCCTGTGTGCTGCTTGGTTAAATGAGAAGCTCCTCGGAGAGGAAGCTTGCCTGAGAAACCTGCTGTTGGTCTGGGGAGGCTGCATTCTCAACCACTTTTGGTGAGCAGAGAAGAATTGGCTGAGGAATGCAGAGAAGCACCCTTCTCTGAATCAACTTGTATAACAGACAGGGAGTATAAAGATCCAATCTGAGTCTTAGAAATAGAGAGGTTTCCTTAGGTTTAGTGCAAAGCAGCTTCTCTTCTTTTGTTGGACTTGGGTGGTATTCCCACGGAGATTCTTTTTTTGGAGATCGTCTTAGTCAATGCCGTCCTCAACGGCAGGGGTGGGTCACAGTCTGCTTTGTTCCTTTAGGTAATCCTCCAGCCTGAAATCCTAGCATGGTGCTGAAGGTGAGAATTCATAAACCTTAGAAACAATTCTTCCTCCAAATGAGTCAACGTTCTGGCCTTAGACTAGAGGTCATGCATCCCCTGTCCAGTAACAGGGGCTTCTGTATCTAATTTGTTTCTCAGTCTTAAGATTCCTGTAGACTCAAGAGCTGAGTATGCACTGCTGTATTTCAGTGGGATATCTGAGGCAAATTTACTGAGGAAAAGTGCATGTATGTTTCTGGTTAGGAATAATAGAAATAATAGTCTGTGTGTTATTTGTGGGCATTACATTTGCATTTTGGTGAATGCATTCTGGTGCATAGATCAAGCACTGTGATGGAAGGGCTGTGGACACACCATGGGTTTTTGAGATCTGTGTTTGAATAATTCTAGTGCCATTTAGCCTTGGGCAAGGACTTAGCCTTTCTGAACTTCTTTTCCCTCTCTCTCTTCCCCTCTTTCTCTTTCCTCTGTGTAAATGATTAAATGTAGTAAGGATTAAAAACTCTATATGTAAAGTGTTTCTTTTGGCATTTGGCACATAACATGAGAAATTAAAACACAACATGGTAGTTATTTTTTAGTATGGGTTAATGTATCTGTGTTTAAATTGAATAAAATATGAACAACTGTGAGAATATGTGATTATCATCATCAGGGTACTGACGTGGTGATTTACTCCTAAAAAGTGATGGGCAGTGTCAATTTCCCTCAGCTACAAAGACTGTTCCCAAGGTTTTCTCTTATGACATATCAATGAGTCTTGCAAGGAAAAAAAAGTAACTTAAATATGAGTATAATTCCAGCATAGCAATAGAGGTAAATATGTGTCTAGAAAATGAAGCCTTTGATGCATTTCGTAGCTGCTTTTAGACAGGTTCTTTTCTGAACTAATTCTTGTTTGTACCCCAGACTCTGATGTGTATGGCTGGACTTGTACTGTGCTGGGTTTCAAAAACAAGTGTACAAATGGGACTCACAGTGCGGGTCATGAGAGGTGGCGTGCAGGCCAATCTTCTGCAGCTGGGAAGAGCAATTAGCACCTTCATGAATTAGGGTCTTGTTTATGCTGTTGTCCAAGATAATCATTTATTTGTTTTCACAAAGATGCTCTATCTTCAACAGAGACATCAATCCTCATATTTAAATGATAAGATTTCTGAATCTTTTAGATATTGTTTGAATTTTACAGCAGGAATCCTGTCATAGCACATATTTTCTCTTGCTGACTTTGGCAATCAGGACATGAGTCATATATTTAAAACTTTTCTTGAAACATGTGAAAATATGATGTGATCTATTTCAGTCACTTTTTTGGACATAGACCCATTTTAAGAGTTTTCATACGAAGTCTCAGCACACATACATGCTTTTAAACATACACACATATACTCCATGAATACTTGTACATCTGTATGTGAAATGAAATTTTATAAAATGAGACATGGCCTTAGTATGAGTCATGGAAAAAAAAATTCTTACCTATTTTTTGCTAGTCCATTTCATTGCCCTACATCTATTCCAGTCCATTCTGTGTTTTATTCATTTCAGTATAAAAATTCAATTTGCTGCCAATGATTTGACTTCATGGTTTACCAACAGGTCTCACACAAAGTCTGAAATACATTGAGCTACATATCAATTTACTTATTCTATTTTCTTTCTCAGTCTTTGGAGAGAGGAGCACATCAGGCATTACTGAGTTTTCTTTGCTCTTCAGCTCTGTGTGTTATTAATAAAATGTTCAAAATATATTGTTCTTCCCACTGAGTAAATGCCAATTAATATGCTTTAAAGATAAAAATGATGTCTAGTCTCTCAATAAGTACCTATTGATACACCAGATAAATTATTTTGGATATTATAGATGTAAGTTATTATTAAACTGTATCCACTTGTCCCAGAAAATGGAACTTTTACATAAGGTAGTCAGGATATACCTAGAAAGGGCTGATCTGAGTTGTGTTCTTCGTATAGCCCCAGAATACAAACTCAGTTTTACGAAAAATTATGCTCTAAAAATACATTTTAAAATACAGGGGTGACCATAAAGTTTGTGTGCAATTTAAAATAGTTGACAATATAGTGGACTATTTTAGTCATATTGCAACTATTTTAAATTGCATATGAACTTTATAGACACCCCTGTATTATAATATGAGTATGATATAAATTGTTGATATTTGAAACAATTGAAAAATTAGTACATCGTTCCTGGTTTAAACAACTGGAAAACACTTATGGTTTTAGAAACAGTTATCAACTTCCTGTTATGTTTCAGACACCTTAGTGAGTCCCAAAGACCCAGGGATAAACAAAGCATAGTTCCTGCCCTTGGGGCTCTTAGAGCCAACTGTCAGATAACTTGAAAAACCCTCACATAAGTGCTGAAGTGCAGGTGTGTGCCTTGACAGAGGCAGGAAGGTGTGCACAGAAGGTCAGACAATGGGAAGTGTGCAGGAGACAAGTAGGGGATTTGTTAGGCAAGAGGTGACTCCGGTATCTCATTCTAGTAGTTAATACATAGGTTTGATGTATTACATAGCAATGATGCATCACATATGGTAAGATGATTTTCTCAAAAGAAGGACACCTTTGCAGAACGGAGGTGGCTGAGGGATGGTTCTGGTAGAAGGGGTCTTGCTTTATAACAAAAATACTATACTGTTCAGGAACAGCTCAGTGAAGAGACACGTGGGTGCATGATGACACCCGGGTGTGTAAAGAGTCAAGTAAGTTCTTGTAATAAAAATATCAGAGAACTGTTTTGTGACAAGTGTCACAGGTGTGCATTGCACCATCTGCTGGCACAGGAAGAACATGAAATGCATTGCCAAGGGCCAGATCCATGTTTTACTCCTAATAAGACTTTTTGGCATCCTTCTCTAGGATTCTCCGCATATGGACCTTAACTTTTTCTTCTCTTCAACCAAATGCAATGCAAGAGGAGGTTTAATAAATAATCAGACCGTGCCACTTCTAAACTACTGAAAATTCTTTTAAATGTTCCTACTTACATATTTCTTTTCGTTTCCTCCAGGACAATACAAAGGGCTGGTCTAGTTATACATCTGAATAAAGAGCAAGACGATGTCCATAGATGGTCAGCCTGGCCACAAAGGACTCTTGCTCTCCTGCATGTCTCTATGTTTGCTCTTGACTTCAGCTTTTGACTCGAGTCCTGTCCTTTCAATTGTAAGCGGTCTGAACTCTAACTCTGCTTCCTTCCTCCACATACCCAGCCTAAATGTGCATCTCACCTTAACCATCCTCTTTTGCTCCTTCCCATCATCTTTGACATTAGCTATAGCCTGTGCTCTCCAAATCTCTGCTGGGCCGTCCCTGGAGAATGGTCTAGAAAAGGACAGCCATACCCAAACTCCCAGGGAAAGAGAGAGGAAGGTTGCTTCTGTCTCTTCTTCAGTCCGCAGAACAGCAGGCTATGATAATGTCTAACTTCATTCTCAAAATTTACTTCTGAGCACTTATCGAACTCTAAAGGAGAATTGCTGACTTTTGACTAAGGATTTTAAGCAAGTATTCCCATTCTTATTTGTGGAGTATTACTCTCCTTATCTTATTGGCTGAAAAAAAAATTTTTTTAGGATGTTTTTTTCTTTGAATTAAGAATTAGTCTAAGTTAACTCTTTCTCTTGAAAATCCGGTGAATTACTCAATAAGGATACATTTTGGAATCAATTCACTGTTTAGCATATTTATTGAAAAACAGAGAAGGTAAGTACTTGGAAATCTAAGTTCAATAAATCTTTTTTTTTTAAAGAAGTTCATAAATTTCTTGAAAGCAGGCACGAGACTATGTCCATATTTGAACCTTTCAAAAGTTTTAGCAGAATGTCCTGCACAAGTAGGAGCTGGGTAGGTAATTGTCTATCTACTCTACCAGCGTTAACAAGGCCTAATTACACACTTGATCAGATATGTACACATGGATTATCTGTACAGTTAAAGCTGGATCCTCTAAGAGACTAAATGTTTTACTTTGAGCAATTTAGATACAAATTTAGCCTTGTAAAACATCAAATTCTGAATATAATTTAACATTCTCTTATTGATTCATTGTCATAGTATGAAAATCAATTATTGAGCTGTATTCATAGGAACTATGATTCTTGCTACTAAAACTTCATCTTCCCCAGGGATATCTACAAGGAGAAATGGTGAAAAATGGTCTTGGTGGTATAGTCCATGTAGGAACATGATATGTTGACTACCATTATAATTATTTAGGCTGTTCCTTTGCTAGAATCTTTGACCTGCTAAGGTACATGCTCTTCATGAATACTGAAACTTGAAAATACGTACAGCACAGAGAAACTAGAACACTTATAAATCTCTTATAAAATTCAAAAATCAATAGTAGCCACTTGTATTTGACCTTTATATCTCTTACCTCTTCCCTGAAAAGGGTACTTTAGGTAGCCAACTAAAAAATAATTTCCTGGGAAGAAAGTGAGGCACTACTGGTGGCTTTTAACTTGTTCTGTGACCCTGGGCAAATTTCCTGGTCTTAATAGGTGTCAGTTGTCCCATGGGTATATTGGAAACTATTCATAGCTGTGAGGGAATAAATGAGATAATTTGGATAAGCATAAATTATTATATTATAGCTCAGCGCCTGTGGCTCAAATGGCTAAGGCACTAGCCACATGCACCTGAGCTGGCAGGTTTGAATCCAGCCTGGACCCACCAAACAGCAGTGATGGCTGCAACCAAAAAATAGCCAGGCATGGTGGTGGGCACCTGTAGTCCCAGCTACTTGGGAGGCGGAGGCAGGAGAATCGCTTTGAGCCCAGGAGTTGGGGGTTGGTGTGAGCTATGATGCCACAGAACTCTACCCAGGGTGACAGCTTGAGGCTCTGTCTCAAAAAAAAAAAAAACCCACAAAAATTAATATGTTATAATATCTTAAGCATGTATTATGTGTTAGCAGACCTAGTGTTAGCAGGTGGTGATTTTGAAATTAAATTTGAGATGTAATTTTCAGAGGTTTCTGCAAGTAGACATACTTTAGATTTGAAGTTAGAGATTTATATAGCATTATAATAGCTGCAGAGTATTAGCAGTAAAAACAAGATAAGATTTAACGTGTAGATAAGAATTTATAACTTTGGGGAGAATCAAAGTGTTTGTTTTGTTGTATTTTTTTTCAAGAATTAAATGTGTGGTCTCATATAAACCAACTCAGAAATTCCATTTGGCATACACATGCATGTTGACTGTGTAAGTTTTAATACCTTCATAAATATTGCAAGATTTGAAGTGGTGTCAGGGGTTGCAGGTGCTAACCATTGTTTAAAAACCAAGAAGTGAAAAAAAAACCCAAAACTCAAACAACAAGCAGTGGTTCTTAATCTAGGTCTTAATATCACCACAGAATGTCTTCAGTCTTGCAAAGGGGTATCCTCCTTTGCTGCAAGTGGGGCTGGGGAAGGCAAACTCTGAGATCATAGTTTAGTGTGTAGGATGTTTACCAAGAAGAGTCTGGGGACAGACAACAGCTAGGGGGACAGGAACAGCCAGAGGGAAAAGGAGAGCTACAATTAAGAGCAGTAGATGGGGACGGCATCAGCTAGCCTGTGGGATACTCTGCAGCTGGAATGGTTTTCAGAGCGTCCCATGCAGAGTTGAGTTGCCAGTCCTTACAGTTTACCCTTGATCAGTCATTGGATTATTGCATGCGAACCACCCCAGGAAAGAGTGTGGCATGAGGTGACTCTACCCTCTGCAGCTGAGAAAATCTCTCCAGAGGCAACAGCAGGTCCTTGAAGAGATAATTGTGTTCACCACCTGACGTCTGCCAGAAAGGTAAAAAATTCACAAGGGATATTCCATTTTACCCTAAAGCAAATGTATCTCAATGCCTACCTTATAGTTGAATAAAAATTGTGCATTGCTGCTAGGGAGAAAAGCCTTTCCTAGATGTGGGTCAGTTTTTCAAAGAAGGTGTGATCTGTCTGAGGTTTTCAGACTGCTCATATTCTCCCTGGAAATAATAATCTCCTACAAATCAGAGCCTCTACCACTTTGACTGAAGCTCATTTATATAGTGTTTGAACCTGGGAGTGATTTAATCCCAGAGAAATTTTTGTGAGCTTTTATTAGGGAAATTTTTAAAATATGCACAAAATAGAGATAATTGTGTAACAAATTCTCATATATGCATCATGGAACATCAATATTGTGCCCTTCTTGTTCCAGAGGAATTTTTTAATAGCATAAGGCACAGTCTCCTGTGTTGGTTGATCAGTCAGAGATCTGTACTCCTGTGCCCTCAGAGCAGGGTGAGATTTCACAATGTTTGAAGTCACTAACATCTCTTAATAGCGCTGACGTGAGTGCATTTGAAGCTGTCAGAGCCATGGTTCTGGGAAGTGGTGTGCCCACTCCTCTGGTCCTTTGGAGTAGCGCTTGGCCATCCGCTCGCATTTCCACTTCACTGGCTCGGCACCTGAGCCGTCAGGAATTGGATTTAAACATGGAATGTATGCTGACGCCGGAGGCTGTCTTAATGTTCCCTGGCACCCAAGAAGGCATGCTCTGTGTCACAGGCCAAGAAAGGTACAAGGCACTTCCCACATTGGCTTCATTTTTATAACTATGTTGTATAATTGAGGGGCCGCCTGGAAATTAGTGCACCTAGAAGTAATCTGACTAGCCTTCTGTGCTCTTGGAAATTTTCAACCTAATATGTAATGAAAATTAAATTTCTGTTTAGGAAAGAGGTATCTTTAAAAAATTCTGAAGAGAATATTTAAAGCAACATTTGGAAACTTAACTAGAACTCTACAATTTGAACAAAATATTTATCTTTAAATTTGATTGTGTTTTTAATTGACACAATGATTTCACATATTTATGGGGTAAAGTGTGATGTTTTGATACGTGTATAACACGCTTTGGGGTCAAATCAGGGTAATTGGCATGCCCATTATTTCTTTGTAGTGAGAACATTAGAAAAAAAATTTTTTTTTGCCATTTTGAAATATACAATATATTGTAGGTAACTACAGTTGCCCAGCTGTGCAATAGAACACCAGAATTTATTCCTGCTAACTAACTATAACTTTGTAACTTTTGACCAACCTGTTCCCCTTACACACCCCTAATCTCCCTAGCATCTGGTAATCTCTGTTCTACCATTTCTGATTCCCCAACAGATCAAGTCCCCAAGTGGCTCTGCCAAAACATTCACGATGACATCCAACCCTGTTAGGCAATGCCTTTACTGAGCTTGTCCTCAGTGTGAACAGCCCCGGCCTTCCTAGCAGTGAATCAGCACTCCACATCACCTCCTTTGAATTGAACAGGAATTTTTTGGTTGTTTAACTCTTGAGCAGGTGGGGAAGAGGGTGCTGGGGCGGTTGCATTTCCTCTTTGAGATGGGGGCTCAGCTGTTTCCTTGGTCACGAGCCCCTAGTAAGTGCTTAGAAAAGGCAGAAGGCCAAGAATACAGCTGAGACTTGAGTTGCAGCCAACTCCCAGCAGCTGCTACTCTGTTCTCTGAGCTGGAACCAACTCCAGGCTGCATTGTGACCTGATCTGGCATTTGGGGAGGGGTTTCCAAGGAGTGTCACTTGCATATTTTGAGTGACTTCTCCCACCTGCCATTATGTGTTTGTGTGTGTGGCCTATTTTAAGTGACATTTCTCCAATATTCGAATACATGAAAAAATTTGGGTCACTGAAAATAAAACACCTTTTACTCCTTTAGGGACTGAAGAACTTGTGGATCTTAAAGGAATAATTTTAAAAGATAAAGCTGAGGGTACCATCCTAACTCAAGAGTGTATGAATACAGCCAGTCTTCAAGTTACAAATACCTGACTGATGTACGACTTAATACTTACAAATGGAGCCTATTATAAGTAACAGGTAAATGTACCTGTTCCAACTTACATACACATTCACCTTCATAACAGACCTATAGGACCTATGTTGTCCATAACCTGGGGAATACCTGTATAAGTTACATTTCTCTACGTATCCACAAAATCTGTTTGGAAAGAATACTGGTTTAGCAGTAAGAACTGAGGCTTAGTTTTGGGAATTTTGGACAATACATTTGCCCTTGGGCTAAACTTTTAAAAAATATAGTAAGATAATAAACCTCTTGAACTTATTTTTTGAAGTAAAAAACTGAAAATGTGGAAAGTTCTGAGCAACCTATCTATGGCTTCAGTAAGGGGGATTAAATGATAATATATATGAAGAATGTTACAAATGGTTATAGATGTCACCTATATACTCTTCACTCTATCCAATCTACTAAACAGGCTCAGTGCCCATGGCTCAAGCAGCTAAGGCACCAGCCACATACACCTGAGCTGGTGGGTTTGAATCCAGCCCAGGGCCTCCAAACAACAATGACGCTACAACCAAAAAATAGTCGGGCATTGTGGTGGGTGCCTGTAGTCCCAGCTACTTTGGTAGTGAAGGCAGGAGACTCACTTGAGTCCAGGAGTTGGAGGTTGCTGTGAGCTGTGATGTCACAGCACTCTACCCAGGGCAATACCTTGAGGCTCTGTCTCAAAATCAAAAACCAAACAAACGAACTACTAAACAGAAAGGAATCTAATTTCTTGTAATAAAATTACAGGGTCTCTTCACACAATCTATAGAAACACCATTTGTACTTAGATCATTCACACACACACACACCACAGCCCTATGTATCTGTTTCTGCATTGCATTGATTGATAGGTCTTTTTAAATTACTTACCATAGAGTTGTGTCATATAGTGTAAATATATCCGTATCCAGTTGGAGGCAAGAGATTGTATAAAATATTCTGGATTTAGCCATTTCTTATGTGTGAGAAACAAGAAAAAAATTCTCTGGGTAAATATGACATGAATTCATGAACCCATCTTCCTATTCAAAAGCACTGCTCCTGACGAAGAGCCATTTAATGACCACTACTCAATATTTAAAGAATACAACTTCCCCCTCTAATCTTCTAGAGGGCAGAAGGATACTCTATTCATCTTTGTAATGCTTGTGCCCACCAAGGTACTTAATACGTGTATGTAGGATAATATTTATCCTGTTCATTAATAGTTTTAAAAGGAACAATGATAGGAAGTGTTTGTTTGGTAGTTGCCAAAATAGCCAGATGGTTGCTCTCTTGTGATCACTCAGCTGATCTTTGCCCATCTCCTCAGACTCTCAACTCCAACCTCATCCCTCAAAGAACAGTGGCTGGAGGCAGGAACTGATTACAAGTGACCAACCTATCTATGTAGGACTGCTCTGTAAGGGGGATTAACTGATAGTATATATGAAGAATACATATATAATAGATGTATTAAGATTGCTTTCAATTTACCCTATTTATTTTAGCACTTAGCTTTATTTTTGTGTAAAACCTCAAATACCCTTTATATCCTTCACTGAATCTAACCCTACTAAGAGGAAAGGAATCTAATTTCTTTAATGAAGTTACAGGGTCATGGCACAAAATTTTTCCCGAAAATTTTTGATCCCTTTCTTATAGCAGGAAGTAAGCTTAAAACAAAATCTTCCAGTCAGGGCTTCACATAAAATTATCCTTGAAATCTTAAGAAATTTCAGCCAGTCATACTTAACAACTATTCTCAACTTTGTTTTTAATGAATTTGAGTTGTTTTGATTTTGATATTTATTCTAAGCACAAAACATATTTTATGAAAATTTAAATGTTTAATTAGTCTTGTGATTCTTTTGGCATTATTCAAATAGTTTTTAAAATATTGTTAAATTATTTGGTTGTTGGTAGTTTTTTAATTTTTTTAGATTTATTTTTGACATCTTTTTAAAACATGCCTTTTCATATGCTTAGTTCCTTTTATTGCACAGTTGATTAGATGTACTTATTCTTTAATTTCAGTTTCATTAACAATCCCTTTCTTTGTCTTTACTTTCCTATTTTCTGATTAGATGGATAATTATATTGCAACTGCAAACATGGTACACAGTGTGATTAACACTGCAAACAGGCATTGAATTCATTTATTATTTTTTAGTCTCTGTGCAATCTTTACATTTACTTTTTCTGAATTAAAAAAACAAGTTTATTTGAAAAGATTTGGAAAAACTAGAACAGGTGTATGTCCTTAACGACCCACCTAAGTCGCCACTGGCATCACACTGGTATGCCTTTATTATTGATGGACAGGCATGTGGGGCTATTATCCTCATTCACTTCAAAAGGATATGTATAAAATCAAAGTCTTAGAATTATTATTCCAGAATTTGATCTGTGCTCTTCTCCATCCTCAGATGAAATATAATTAGTGCATCTGTGACTCAGCTTCCTCCACTCTAAGAAGCGACTATTTAAGGGTTAATCCTTTTATCCCATATTCTTTAATCAAAATAATGTCAGGCAGAAGCAGTATCCAATAGATGTATTAAAATTGTTTTAAATTTACCCTATTTTTATTAGCACTTTGCTTTATGTTAAACCTCAAATTGTAGTACCATAGTAAAACTAGTTTCCTTTCCCAACATGATTTGTGGGAGTGAGAATGGTAATGGGGAACTAATTATTAGTTTAAGATTGAGACTATGATAGATTTGCAGTATGATTAGGTGCCATAATCTCATGCCTGGTTAAATACATATATTTTTTCATTAAGTAATTTATCAAACAATACTGAATGCCAGGCACTCTACTAGGTGTTTCAGTACAACAAAAATAAGGAAAGTTCTCATTTCTATATAATTTATGTGAGAGAGGAATAAATAACTTACAGATTTTTCTTGAAGAGCCAGCAGGCAGCCGTTTTCCAATAACCCTTAAAATCTGGGGTCCATTTATAGCTTCACTCACTTCTTAATGCAGTTTGCAGAGGTGCTGGAGTAAAACAAGAGAATAAGGCATTTAAGAGTCCTCCCAATTAATTAAAGGAAGATATAATCTAATCTGAAGGTGGATTACAATGCATGGCAACTTCATTTATAAGGAAATTTTTCAATGATATTGATACTGCGTGTCTCCAAAGTGCAAGTCATCAAAAAAGCAGATATTTTGAGGACAGCATGTTTGGTCTTTAACACTTAAACATCACCTAAAGCACTTTCTTCTTAGAAACACACACGAACAATTATAAGAGGGACTTTACCTAACAAATGGAAGCAGTGTAACCTGGTTCTCTGTACCCTCAATGATTCCTCAACAAAATAAATAAAATTAAATTAAATTAAGAAAGAAAAGGAACTCTTAAAAAATATAAATACATTTCCTACTTAGAAGATGGAAAATGTCTCTTTTTCAGAACCATCTTGCTGCTTTTCATTACAAGTTCTCATCTCTGACTTTGCTTTTATCCAGTTTGGGGGAAGAGTAATCTTAAGTACGAAGTGTGCATTTTTGTAGAAGCTTTTACAGGCAGTCCCTGGGGTATGAATAATGTAGGTTCTGTAGGTTTGTTCTGAAGTTGAATTTGTATGTGAGTTGAAACAGGTGCATTTACCTATTACCTGGAATAGCCTCTATTTACAACTGGAAGAGGTGCATTAGTCAGATGTTTGTAACTTGGGGGCTTACTGTAGCAGCCTCTGTTTGTAAGTGCAAGTTGTACGTAAATCAGATGCTTGTAACTTAGAGACTGCCTGTAACTATTCACAAAATGAAAGAAAAAAAAGGGAGCCTGAAAATCGGAGCATTTTTAGTCCTTGGATGGGCAGCATTTGTTTTTAGTTTTGCAGAGTCACCTTAAGTTTGGCATCTTGCTGAGCCTAGTGGGTCTTTAGTGGAGCGAATACCTGCTGTGTTCTGTGGGCTGGCAAGCCCTCCTCTCCATGCTGTTGCTGGGGCCTCTGATGTTTAGAGAAATCATGGCCAGACTTGGGAATTGGTATCTGTGGTTATTCCCAAGCCCCATAGGAATGGCCAGTGCTTCCAAAATTAAAAACAGAAACTACCAGGCTGTAACAATACTTTGGGACCACACAGAATTTCAAATACCTGGGATCTATCATTTGTACATTTGTAAATAACCGAGATTCAAATTGTACAAAGTACATAGACACATATAAAGACTTAAAATTAGAATACTGATTAATACTATGGCTAAAAATAGTCATTTACTTATAGATTTTTTTCTTTTGTCATCATGTGGATACCTTTTGAGAAGCAATAGGATCTTATGAAGTTTGTTACTTTCTTTATATCTTCTTTTGTTCAGTGAATATGTGTGATCACTTGAAGAGCAGAACACATTTTCACATTTACATGGACCATACTTTAAGAAATACAGGGAAATGCCATTTCTAACATGCTATTTATCTGTAATTACATGCAGTGCTCTTTCTGCTAGGTGCTAGAAATAAGGACTGAATAAGTCTTATTGTTTTCTTAGTTTTAAATCTATTTGTGAATATTAAAGTTTGTTGCAGTCGTCATCATAAATTCCTCCAACAATTCCACATTCTACTTTCACACGTTAATTTTGCAGGAGAGTTATTGACAGATGGGCCTCCCTTCTTTCCTTCTTTTCTTTTTTCCTTCCCAGTTATCATTATGGCAAAGTAAGCTTGTGATTTCTCTCACTGTGTAATTTCTTCTGCATATTTAGGCCTTAGAGTTTTTATTAAGGAGATCGTACCCAACAACAACAACAACAAAAATTCCACTTCTGAGAGTGCTTTGATATACATTATGAATGCAACTACTGATTTATCCTTTCTTATCTACATTTAAAATGTTGAAGTAATACTCAAAAGCTGAGTATTACATAGTAGATAAGATTGACAAGTATTTCATGTCCAAAATAGATCAAAGCATAAATTCGATTCTTTGCTGGATAATTTTACCCTGGCAATTTCCACAGCTGTAGCTTGAATGTACCCTCTTGCAAAACTTTTAACAACCATATTTTCTTATGTTTCTGTTCCTTTGTGGTATAGCAGGTTTTTCACTCCCATCCTAGGGATCAGGTTGTTCCACTTTGTTGAAGAGAACCTGTAGCACATGCGATTTTTAAGTAGTTGCACATTAGAGAGGTCAAAGTGGGCATGCTAGCTTCACATCTTTCTCCCTGCAATGTCAGCTTTCACTGGGTCCACTAGCAGTTTTCTTCTATTGAGGTCTTTGAAAAGTGTAATGTAAGACTCTTTCGTCTATTCATACCAGCCATGTACAAAGCTATTAGCCCCTTCTGGACTCTTAGCTTAGGCAGTATAGAATCCATAAATAAAAGCTCCCATACCTTCAACTTCCTCATCAGTAAATCTTCAGAGAATTCCTGAACACAACTTAACCCTTTTCCTTTACTAACCATGGGACCATTCAGCCTTGGGACCGCACACCAACATCTTGCATCACCAAAGTTCAGACTGACTGTGTGTCTCTCCGATTTCATCAGTAGTTTCAGGCAGTTCCTTCCCGTAGAATGGTTTGAGCGTCTGCTTTTTCCTCTTTCTTCAGTTCCAAGTAATGTTAGCAAGTTCTAAATACTCACAGAGCTTATACCAGCTTTCCTTTCTATAACATCATTAAAATGTATTATACATTTAAAACGTGGAGAATTACAAAAAGGAAACAATGCTTTTCCTCAATTCTGGCTTCCTAGGGTTGAAGAGGGTGGTTGGCAGCTTTGTGCAGGAAGCTCCAATCAGTGGGGTCTATTAGGGAGAAGATACTCACCTGAAAATGCTTTTAGTCTTTAACTCCTTGGCTTTTACTTCAACCATGATGATTTGTTTTAAATCAGTGGTTTTCAAACTTCCTAATGCTGCAGTCCTTTAATACAGTTCCTGTGGGTCACAACCCACAGATTGAGAACCACTGTTTTAAATGTAGAAGAAAGAGGAGGAGGAAGAAGAGGAGGAGGAGGAGGAGAAATGAGAACATTCCATAAAATCAGGCTCAGGGCAGGGAGGGGTGACCTCATCAGAGAGAGCGGTCATGTGATTGCAATTCTAACACTGAATGGTACCAACTTTAACCTGCAGACTCTCTCTTTCAAATGACCAACCATGTACTCTCCTTACTTTCTAAGCAGGGCCTATGGGTCCAATCAGCATTGCTGCAGATGACTCCAGAGCCCCAGTATTGCCTGAGATAGACACACAGCAATTCAAAAGGCTTATCTAGGAAATTACCTTCTGGCCCAGCTCTGGACACATTGCAAAAGCAAAGATTCTGTTCCACCAAGGTGATATAAGTTTCTGGGAAATGTCTTCCTCCCAGGAATGTATTCACTTTCCTCACAGCAAACTGATGTCCACTGTGATCCTGCTTTGTGTTACGTGGCCGCTGGAGGATACCCTGGGTGGAGGGCTCTCTATCTAGGGAACTTAAGAGTCCAGCGTTGAAATTCCTCAACTGGAGCATTTCTTCAGAACGGCTGTATTTAAAGCACGGCCCAAACACAAGCCAAACCCCTGAAGACTTAGAAGTTATAAAGACTTAGAGACATTCTCTTTCATATTTGCTTTCATATGCTCTACATTTGTTTTATCCAAGTGGGTCCTATTGTGAAGGCAGGTAGTTCCTTTTGCTGCCCTGACTACTTTCCTTGTCTCCCAGGAAAGGAGTCTCATGAGAGGAAAGAATTCTGCCGTTCCCTCTTCAGCCAGTGGGGTCCTAAATGTGGCCCTTTCTCCTGTAATGTGCTCATATTCATTCTTGTTTGGTAGTTTGTTGTTTTCTCTTGCATTTACTATTTCAATAGGCTTACAGAGATTTAATTCTGATGAGAGAAAATTTCAACATTACTAGTCCCCCCAAAAAACAGTGTTAAATCAATCCATTTATTTTATATTTCAAGTGTATCTTATTACTGTAAATCTGAGGACAGTTGGAATTATTTCTTAAATACTTATGTCTTTCTCCCTCAAATATGTTAATCTCAGTAGCTGCTTCTTTTTTTTATGACTGTGTTTTCAGCAGTGTCAATGTGAACTTTTGTATGACATTGCATTAGGCAGTGCAGAGAAAGAACAAACCTTACGGCAGGATAAAAAAGGTCTCAGCACGTGAGAAGAGGCAAAGCAGCCACATATAATATTACCCCTCCCATCGTAAAACAGACACCACTGCACCTGAATTGGGTGACCTTTCCTCCCCAGGTGAGGATTTTGTTAAGAGTGAGCATTTGGAAGAAACTTCATATAATGACTGACAGAAGGAAGGAGAGATATTGCTTCTACAGTTTCTTGTTGCATAGAGATAGGAGCAAGGCCAAGGTGTCTGATCAGTTTAATTATGAGCCATGCATTTGACTGATGCCACCACATTCTCAGAAAAACTCAGAAAGTACTAAAAGGCTGGATAGATTCAGCTGCATGTGCATCTTTACTTTAGGAGCTTAGCACTCTCTTTTTATCTTTCATGAGAACATATTTCTCCTTGTCCCTGTTTTCTGTTACTTAAGTCTTTGAATTACTTTAAGATTGCCTTTCAAAATTAGCTTTCAAGAAGACTTTGCAGAAATAGTCTAAGGTGAGCAGGGGCGTCCATTGTTTATATCCTATGCTTTAGCCTTCCGGATTGCTTTGCTCTGAAATTTCTTTATTAACTTCTCTGGTTAGTCTGGTAGCTTTTTCACAGCAAGCACCATCTCTTTCCTTACTCTAGTATCCTATCCAGAAAGCCACAGAATATGTCACATGATAGAGACTCAATACAGATGTTCAGCTGACTTTGAATGGATAGGGCCATTACATCACAGAGCTTAGCCAGATCACAACCTACTTCCAATCTACACATCCAGAAGCACTCATGGTTTTGCCCTTGAGTACTTTCCAAATAGCTGGTTAAGTCTAAGGAAAAACTTAATCCTAGCCACATTTGATTTTAACAGGTCTCTGAGTGATTAGATGTCTTGGCTTTTAGGTGGAAGATGAGGAAACAGTGAGGTCACCCAAGGATCACTGATCGGGATCCAGGTAGAGCTATAAGCTTCTTTTTGTTCACTGAATTGGCAAATTCTACTATGCCTCAGCATTGGGGTTAATACAGAGGTAGGCACAATAGTCACAAATCTCCAGGACCCTACAGCTTACATAATAGTAGGAGGACAGTGTTTTACTACTTGGTTCAAATTTTGAGCTTTGTTAAAGAATGATTCATCCGCATTGCTGAGACCGTGTTGGGGTGGTGAGTGGAAATCCAGTGACTGAAAGAGCAATCAGCCAGCTAACGTAACACCAAAGAGATAGGACAAGCAGGCAGCTTGCTGTCTTCCCCGCTGTGGGCTAGCAATGAGTAAAAGGAGTTGATATGAGGATAAGATGTAATAATCTATGTAGAAAACTCAGTCCAAAATCATTCCTATAGTAAGCACTCAATAAAAGGTAGTTGTTTGCTCTATTGGTGTGGTTGTCAAATCCCATACAAAAAGCTTGCTATCAAGATGTTAACACAAAAGTGTAGCCCAGAGCCACCCCATAGAAATAGAAACTCCCTTTGTTCCTGTGTCTCCTGAAATTTCACATGCTATACTTAGGATGGCAGCATCCATCCCTTTCTGCTAAATCTTTCCCTGCCCTCTCTCCCTCCCTTTTGGAAGTGGTGCACACCTTCTGTAGCGTAGCTTTTGCCTTTTTATTTGTGGGATGTGCCCTTGTTTTCCTTTGCTTCTCTGGAATATCCTTTCCTTCAGTTTGCTGTTGGAGAGGGGGTTGAAGTCACGGGTGGGAGACATTCCATGTTGATTTCTTTTGATCAGGTTTAATAATGATGAGTTCGCTGGTAATCTGGAAAGGCAACATTAAGGCATGAAATATTCATTTAAGGCACCAAATACAAAGTCTTGACACAAAGGAAAACAAAGATGTCATAGCTATGGAAAGCTCTTATTTTCCCTAGTTTACATATAGAAGAAAACCTGACTTTTATGACCATTTCAAAAATCTAACAAAATAGCAACTTATCAGTTTTCCTTTTCTTTTATTCATTTATCTAAATGTCTCTTCCTTTCTCCCTTTCTGTAGAAAGGTTTTAATAAACTCAGACAGACATGCAGCTCCCACTCTGGCCCCTAAAGCTGCGTCACATTTGTTGTTTCATTGTTGTTGAAACATCAGATGCTTTTTCACTTCTTGTAGGAATGAAAAAGAAAGGACTTTATGTCAGATATGATGACGAGTATGAAAATGAACATTTCTCCTGCCTTTCTGTACACATGCCTTTTTTTCTTTGGTCAGTTTTGTAGTTTTGAAGCCTTTATATCAAAGCTGAAAATATGCGTGTCATGATAAATCCTTGTTTTACTAAAGAGTGCCTCTAATGGAAATAATTGAAAATAAATACTGGATTATTTTGTTTGTTGGCATCCTAGATAAAGAGGAAATATAAAATATTTTATTGAACTGAAATGAAGTTAGAATACAGAAATTCCAGCATCTAGAGAGATTAATAATACTGAAAGAAAAGTATCATGTCAGTGGATCATTTCCCCCCATCCTTGAAATGCTGCTGTGTGACATACGGGATCATAGCACCGAGAGAGATGTCTACCATGAGGACGCAACTCAGCGGGATTCATGAGCGATCCACCTATTGAAGAGCATTTTTTGTTTTAGTAAAATTATATAGTATTGTTAGCCATAAAATCTCAGCCGTATTATTTAAGCTCCTGGGAAATTTATTTTTCTTAAACTAGGAATGATAAGACTATGAGATCATGGCCTTATGCTTAAAGACTAGGAGGACACTCATTTATAAATGTTACCCTTCTTCCAGCACTAATATAGATTCTATCTAGTTGTTCCACATTAAAAATTCATTATTTCTTTCTGCAAAATCTGGGCACATTTTATCTGGGAATCACACAGTCACGTGATTCCCTGCATAACCTCTGGAAGAATGGATATAATGAGTTCTAGGTGTGGAAAGAAGAAATTCTGGCATCTGTGGCATATGGGCCTTCGGAATTTTCAAGAAGAGAGACTGAGCATAATGTCCATAAACCCAAATATGTGTCCATGTGACTTTGAGGATAAAACCAGGGAAGAAACACATATGCTTTCATCAAAATATAAGCTCAGACAGTTTTTATGCAGAATTTGTTGGCTCACTTGCCAGTGAAAAACAATCTGTGGCTCTGTCTTGTGATATGGTGGGAATTAATCACTCAGAGAAAGTATGTTCCAGATTTCTAATAGGACTATCACTATAGGAACACAGGTTATTAAAAATAACTTTGACCCCTAGTCAAAATGACTGTGTTTTTGACCCATTTCCTCCACAACATAGTTATGGGTCTCGTCCAAGTTGTTGGATTTATGTCCCTAAACCAGCTGATCTCAAGGTTTATTGCAGCTATGTGGTTCTGAGTACTTGTGCATTTTTTTAAAGTTTGCACCTGGCTGGAATGGTGATCCTACCCTCAATCATGCCTAATTCTCAACAAAGTAATATTGGAAATGTAAGGTGGTGAATAGCTTGATTAGCCTGCATAGGTTATGAAAGTTGAGCCCATTTAAAAATCCTTGGACTAGTCCAAATGGTCGCATGGCCAAATGAAAACAAGCATCAATGTTGTCAGAGGCTTGGCTCACTTTCCAACATAAAAGCAGGGCTATTGGCTCCATTCTCTAGGACATTGATTTTGGTCAAAATTAATCTCCTTATCTTCAGTAAAAAATATACAAAAACTGGGCCAGTGAAGTGACAAAGCTCCAGATCAGTGACCGCCTTCCACCCAGCTCTCTCGTGCAGATTGTCGACAGCTTATGTTTTTATTATACCAATACCATGTCCAAAGTCAGCTGGGGGCAAAAATGTTTATAGCGTTGTCTATTTCAGTGAGAAACAGTGTCTCTTATTCTTTGTTGGTGAGACAACATTGCAGCCACATGTGCATTGACTCTGGTAGGGGTACAGAGGTTCTCTGGACATTGTGTTTTCCCTGCCCTACCTAACTTTTTTATTCTTGCAGTGTCTGCATTAGATAGATAAATAGCAATGTGTCTCACCAAGGGGAATACTGTTAAAAGATTATGATGATAGCCATTTATTGAGTACATATGAGTAAAGTACTAACTGGGGAGGGTTATATCCATAGAACTAGTCTGTACACGTTTGTACCATTATTATATCAGAGGAAAGTTTGTAAGAGAGAGTGTCAATGTTTTCTCTTGTATAATCATTTTCTGTCTTTGATATATATATTGACTTGTTCATATCAATTTGAGAAGAAAAAGAGTTTTTTAAAGTGAGATTGTGTTAATTCTCCTGATATCATGTCCATCATATAGAAGCCCATATGATGACTTGTTTTAAGTTTGAAGAAATGAAATACCAGCACAAGGCCTTTATCCTTCTGAGTTTTTTTAATGACATGACACCTTCTTTAGTTTTAAAGGTATTTATGATTATTATAAGGCTATTTTTAATGTTAAAAGTTTTGGCATAATGGGTGGTGCCTGTGGCTCAAGGAGTAGGGCTCTGGCCCCATATACCAGAGGTGGCAGGTTCAAACCCAGCCCTGGACAAAAACTGCAAAAATAAATAAATAAATAAAAAGTTTTGGCATAACTTCCTTCCATTGATGGGATTCTTCTAAATGTTGATCTAAGGTATGTTTGTATCCAAGTTGCTATGGTTAAAGAGGAAAAATTGAGATTCTATGTATGAGCTACTGTTTATAAATTGCCAGCCTTTTAGATTAAGGCTTAAGCAAGAACATTAATGTAAACTAGTTCTAGCTCCTAAAACTCTAACCTGGAAATTTCTTTTCTTAAATGCCCTCCTAGGTTTTTTCTCCAAAATGGTTTTCTGGTATTTGGTATTTGCAAGGTAACACAGGAATCTTAGAGAATGCCTGTACATTAGGTTGTTCAAAGAGAGTTTAATTAAATGGTGTACTTAATGATGGCGTGTTTCTGAAACATGTATTGAGGGACAAGGTGTTCTTTAGAATATTAAATTTATGTGAAAATTTCTCATTGATAATTTTTTGGCACTTGGGCAAATAATGTGCTGTGGTAATAACACTGCTGCTACTATTTATGAAGGAATGACATTCCAATTCCCTTTTTCTCCATTTGTTTTAAACTTAATCTTATGCTTTGAAAAATTTTTTTTTTAAATTTTAAAAGAACAACTGTTTTGGGAATGGGTTCTATTCTTGGTTTGTTTGGTGTTGGCATATATATATATATATATATATCTTATTGGCAAATTGACGAATCACTATTATCAGCCCAGTGTACCCGTTGCTTTCACTTGCAGGACTAGGCCCCGAAAAAAGAGACGAAACAAGGGATACAAGAGAAATATTTAAATTTTCCAAATAAGTCAATCTTGACTCTTGTTTCATCATAAAATACCTATACTGATTTGGGATTAGATTAGTCATTCTTGTATTAATTTTTAGTATAAGTATTGTAAGGAAAGTGACTAATAAAGTGACTCTCCCAACTTGCCAATAAAATTCAGCTTTAATTTCCCATTAGGTATCCCCTGGGAACTAAGTCACTGTTGGAATCTGAATTAAATTCTAATCTTTCATTCCCCACATGGTAGTGCAGTGACTAATCTATGCCATTCGTGCACACACATACACACAATTAAGATGCTCTCTCTCTATTTTGGTGGTGCTGATGACAGACAGAATATTTGGTGATTTGCATTGGCCTTTCTCCTCTCTCTCTCTCTCTCGTTCTCATTCCTACAATCCTAATTGCTACTTTTTTCAACTCAAAAGTAAGCTAAAGAGGTAGAAAACAATATAAATGTAGCTTGAGATGGTATTGACTCGTTTTCTTCATAGTAAGTACCTGACAACACTCTTGATCACGTCCATATAGCTGGACTTGCAAGTCATTGTCAGATCTTGCTAAATCTTACCCCAAACTATGGTTGAAATATTTTCACTAAATGAACCATAGTAACTTTTATTTTGTGCATTTGCATATAATTTCCTCTTTCTCCTTCCATCCTTCTACATGGAACAATTGAAATTTAGCCAGAGTATTTATCAAGCAAATGTCGAAGAAAAGATATTTTTTTAAAAAATAGTTTTGGTTATTTGTGAAAATGAAAGAAATTGGAACAGATCAGGATTAAATGGCAGTGGCAGAGAAAGCTGAAGTAGGGTTGATTTTCTGGCACTGCTTTCTTAGCAAAGAGAACAATTTTAATCAGTTACAAAAATATTTGTGATCCATATGTTCCACTCTGCTCATCCCCATATGCCCATATTCTCTTTTATCTTGGTAGATGATGACTTTATGATTCAGGCATGCAAGAATAATACCTCGCTGACTTTAGAGCTCAGTGCTATTTCAAAATGTGTCCTGGTAATTACGCACACACATCTATCCAGGCTGTTCGCGCTTTGAGTTAGTTACGTGAATATCAGTTTGTTCTTTCTCTCTTCATGGAAAGAATTATATCTTGCATCCTCCTACTGAGGCTGGAATAATGCATCTAAGACTTAGGTTTGAAAACTGCGTTGCCGTTCACCTGCTGGATTATATACCACTGTGCAAATATGAGGGTCAGACAAAGGAGGCAAAAAGGTTGCGGTGATCTTTGGTAACTTCCTTCAACTTGGAGAAAGGAAAACAGAACCCCAAAAGCATTTGGTAATTCCATCCATCACCAGCATTTCTTCTACAACATACTGGATAATGGGCTTAGTTAGTTAAATGGATTCTAATTGGCAAACATAGTGACTTCTATTTAATGTTGAGTATTCATTTATAGTAGCCATGATAAAATGGGTCAAAATTGAAAAAGTAGAATTACGGTTGAATAGCAGTTAATTTTTGTCCTAAATGCATGCTTGCTTATCTGTCAATAGCTGTATCATTTCGAATAACATAAGAAACATAGTTTAAATCCTAGTTATTCATCTTAATAAAACACGAATAAATCCAGAAATTTTTGACTGTATAAGTGACTGCATTTTGAACAGTTGTTTTCCTCTTGCACAACAAATGGCTTTGTAATCTAATATGTGGTTAATATAGCCACAGTAAAATCCTGTGAGATACCAGCTGCACTCATTTAAACTTGGGGGGAGGGCACAGCAAAGAGGAGAGAGAGAGAGAGAGAGAGAGAGAGAGAGAGAGCGCCTAACCTTAGACTAAATAACTGGGGTGCGTTCAGTGTTTTCATAGATGGGTATTTGATGGAAGGGGCGTGCATGCTATTGGATTTAGCAGGCGTGCACCAGACTAGAGTTACCGGGAAAGGAAGGAGATACAGCTTGATTTTGGCAAATGTTATTAGGAGCCCGTCTCTGTGTTTGCATTCAAGCTGTCTTTGCCACAGCTCCTGTAGGAGTTGTGAGAAAAAGAAAGTGCACATTATAGCATGGATTGTTTTCAACAGGCTTGAAGTTTGCAAATCTGTTGAATCCCTCTGACAGGGTTTCTTTGCTGTCAAACAGAATGCCCAGCTGGCGGTGGCAATCCTGATGGGGAGGGAGGGGGATGGATAGACTTTGCTCCCCATGCAACAAGAAAATTAGGAATTCTTCTTCCTCAACTGTAAGTGGAGAGACGAGAGCTCTCTTGGCCATGCCATTATGAAAGTTTTTCTTTTTCACTTTTGTGGTGAACTTTACATTTTAAAAAGATAACTTTCATGAAGGAACAAGTCACAGAAATAGAATTAAAGTATATATTAATCTAAAATTAAGACAAAGGCTTTGCTTTAAAAAAGGAAGCAAGACTTTTTGCTCATAGGTGATCTTGATTCTCATTGAAGCAAACACACAAGCTTGTTTTTTTTTTTTTTTTTAAATACAAAGTGCGAGATTTCACTAAAAAAGGTTAAAATTGAAGTGAGTAATCTTCGGTGCATAATGCAATTGTTAATTTTAGCTCCTTGCGTGGGTGCCGTTCTGACTTGAACAGCCGGCTGTAGCCTTCATTAGAGAAGAAGCAGGCAGCTTGAGACAGGTGGAGCTGGATCAAGCTGTGAACGTGATTTGCTGGAAGCTGGTCATTAGTGTTAGAAACCCAATCTTATTTATTTTGCCCTTCGCCCTACCATGATCATTGCAGTTATTATTATTTACTTTTCATCTTTTTTCAGGTTGACGATGATGTGTCACACTGTGTAAGGGAATCGTATGGAGATGGGCATTCCGAACTGTTAATGGGGACATGGGACTCCAGTTGTCTCTAATCACTTGTGTGGATTTTCCTGGTGTAGAACGACAGAAGCCGGTAGTAAGTCGCCAAGAGCTACAGCAGGAATTCTGCGCAAAAGGTAAAGGTCTTGTCTGGCTGTCATCTCATCTGTATTTTACTAATATTATTGGTATAGAAATGTGCCTGTTTACATAGAGCAGTGCCCCGAACGTAACCATAGTAGGCAGGGTCTGTATCTGAGACTCATTTGGCTCGTAGTTTGGAAAATTAGAGCTCAATTTGTTCACTCTATTTTAAATCTTGTCACGATCTGTTTTTTTTATTGAAATGCTCTGCAAATGAGTTAGGACAACAGAAGTCCCCTGTCCTTCCCCTACCCAATACATTGAGAGACAAGCTGTCTGCCATTGGGAAACAGGACTTTTTATTTTGTTAAGCACATGTCCTGAGTGCCACTGAAATAAAAGAAACCTGTCAAAATACACTGGATGGAATATCCTGATACCTCTCCAAACCTAAAAGCATTGCTCATTTACAGACTCAAACTGCTGTCCTTTCGGAAAACTTTTTCTTTTACATTCCCACAATCCTCTGCCAAATAAGCCTGTGTATTTAGAAAATATCATTAGATACCATCTGTTTTGTCATGGTAGATTTTAGAAAATTTGCAATAAAAGTTGTTGTGATTTTGATTTTTTCTCATGCTTCCTATTTCCAGTGGGAAATCAAGTTACAGAGTTAGTAAATGGTACTTAAACACTTCCAAAGAAACCTATAAAAACACTGATTTGTCCAATAATAATCACAATTATAATGGCTAGAAATGGGACAGTCATTGCTTGGGGTGTTTTGTGAATAAATTAACTCTCTAAGCTATAGCATTTCTTCTTTTTCCTCCTTCCTTCCTCCTTCCTCTTTCCTCTTTTCTTCCTTCCTTCTTCCTTCTTCTTTTCTCCCTTTTTCCCCTTCCTTCTTTTCTTTCTCTCTCTTTTTTTCTCACAGCTTTAAAAAATCAAGGGGAAGTAAATGCTAAATTATTCATGACCCTATCTGATAGCACATCAGAAGGGGATGTGTCAGGGGTTTTATGGAGGTAAGGAGAAAAAAAAAAATAACAGACTTTAACTTGAAAGCCATTCCAGGGTCTGTACAGTAGTGTATTGTAAGCCTGGGGTAGCGGCGTTCAGTTGTGATAGCTTCATTAGAGCTGCCAGGCAAAGACTTCCTTCCACAGGATCCTGCAGCACCAGCAATTGACAGGAGCTTGGAGAGGGCTTACACTTTTAATAATGTAGCTGTCAGTTTGAAGCCTGGAATGTTGACCTTGAAAGGTTTATTGCTGAAATTAGATCCTATATTTATACTGAATTATTACCTCTTCAATTGATTTTTGCTCCTTGTAGAGTGTACTATATTCCTTATAACTAGGGAAGTGTGTCTATGTGAAACCTGCAAATAATTTTTGAGTTACCTTGGACATGCTGCAGAATATCGATATCACTTCTTGAGTCAGAAGTTGAGGGTCATCTGTTGAAGAGCTGGAAAATATTGGGACTGGTAGTTGCGTGGGAGTTATATGTCTCCACTTATGGATTTTTTTGATCCATTTTCATGGCAAAGTGCATTCTCAGTGTGTGTGCATGTGTGTAGAGAAGGTGTGCACAGGGAGACTGCATCTGCCTCTGGTGTGTGCTTTGGGAATCTGATTTCATCTTGTTTTATTCCTGTTTTGTATAACATTGGCAGGGGTGCCTAAGTTGCTCATTTGAATTTGAATTCCAAAGGAGAAATGAAGTGTCTCAAGACTAATAGTTAATACTTCTCCCTGCGCTGACTTTATTTTCTGTATCTTCACTCTCTAGGGCATAAAACCTTGTTGTTTTAATTTGTACCTGAGAGAATGTCTGAGCAAGGAAACCTGAATCCAACGATAGTGGAGGAAGGGGGAACTGAGCAGGAGACGGCCATTCCAGAGAACGGCATTGTGAAATCTGAAAGTCTGGATGAAGAGGAGAAGCTGGAACTGCAGGTGAGCCTCAAAAGACACTGATTGTCATAGTGCTGTGTGCACATCCCTTCCTTTATTTCTAGAATACTTGGAAGATTTTTTAAAGAGTTTGACTGGTTAAATCATTAGGAAATCCGTAATGCTTAACTTCTCCTTTAGCTGTTAGTCACTTTCCTCTGACTGAACTGTGGTCTCAAACACCTTTTGAAATGAAAAATATCTAAAGAAACTCATTACTGAATTTGCACACAGAATCCCAGTAGCAATTTCCAGACACCTCAAGATATATGTTGAGGGCTTCTTCCAAGGCAGCATGAGGCTAGTAGAGTTCTAATAATTAATTTGTTATTCTATGAAAAGCTGAAAGCCCAATTCATGATGAACTAAGAAAAATCCAAGTCATGCGCTTCTTTGACCTTCATGAGCATGCAAAGGTTCAACTCCTAGTAGAAAGGAAGCCTAAAGTCTGGAATTCCAGCTAATGAGAGGGAACACTGGAATGGGGTGAGGGGATACTCAGAAGCATTGAAGAAAATGAAGAAGTGTAATTAAATACACTGATTCATAAGAGAAAGTGATTTGATAGAGGGAAAACAAACTATACTTACAAGTAAACTGCGAGTATCAATTTTATTTGAACTAGATTACAAAAGTGTTGACTTTTTATATACCACAGTAGCAAAGGCAGATAACCACATAATGGCCAAAAGCCTTTGAGGCTGACTTTTCTCCTTTCCAATACATGCTGGAAGAAGAACTGAAAGTCAAAAGTTTTTAAAGCCTAGGGAAGGAGGAATCATCCATGTGGTGATAGTGTCTTGCTATTATTCATTTCTCAACTCTAGCAAGTAGTGACTCTCTCTCTCTCTCTCCCCCCCCACTTCCTCTCTCTCTCTTCTCTCCTGATTGTTGGTTTATTGTTTGTTTGTTTGTTTTTTAATTTTCTTTCTAACAAACAGAGGCGGCTGGAGGCTCAGAATCAAGAGAGAAGAAAATCCAAGGTAGGGTTCTTGAAATTCTAGGTTGATCTGATATCTTGAATACCAATTCCATATCATTGCCAACAATTCAGATCATTGTATACAGATCTGTGGTGCATCCCAGCTGTACTGGCGCTGTCTGCTTTTAATGGTGTTGTGTGCATACATATTGCCTTATATGCTTTTTAATTAGAGAATCTAGGATTTGAATAGCTGAAAATGTGTATTTTGATCTTGTTCTCACACTTGGGCATTTTACAGTGCTTTAGAAATCAAATAGTCACTTTTTTGTTTTTGCTACTTAAAATTAGAGTAAATATTTTAAGCTCACTAATTGATTTCTGCCTTGAAGTAAACAGGGAATGCTGTTTACCACATATTCCTCATCCTTTAGACAGCTCAGTCAAATCCCCTCCCAACTTAGTTATGGTGAAATTTTGTCATAATTTTTCCTCCTGATCCCTTCATGGAGTAGCAGCAATCCATTCCTCCCGCATTCCAAGTCTGATGGGCACAGACTGCCAGAAGTGCTTCTCAGACTCATGCGTTACATCCTCCTCCACGTCTGTCCTTATCAACACAGAGGGCTGATGCTTTGAGTACTGTAGTCAATACTCAGCAGCAAGCTTGAAGTTTGGCTTTAAAAATTTAATTTGGGAAAATTGTGTAAACATGGAAGCGACTGTACAGTCTGAGAAGGTTTCCTGTTTGTTTTTCTTTATTTTCCTCTCCTTCCTTTCTCTTTCCTCCCCTCCAGTCAGGAGCAGGAAAAGGTAAACTGACTCGCAGCCTTGCTGTCTGTGAGGAATCGTCAGCCAGGCCAGGAGGTGAAAGTCTTCAGGATCAGGTATCTCCCCTGTCATTATCATGAATTGCATGAACGGGATCCACCTTTGTGTGCATGACTATTTGGTGTTCAGCAGTGTTGCGGGGGCGAAAAATATATTTAAGAAAATAAATCATGTTTTGGCTTCATCCTCTGTTTATGAAACAATCTGAAAAAGTTTAACAGTTTGTCACACGGTATTACATTTGTTTTTTTCCAGACTCTCTGAAAACTGCAAATGGAAAGGAATTCAAAAGAATTTAGATTAAAAGTTAAATAAAAACTAAGCACAGTAGTGCTGAATTTACTCAAAGGCTCTCTCTTGATAAGGCTGAACCAAATATAGTCCTAAGAATCCTGTCTCCTTTCTTATTGGAGATGTCTTACCTCTCAGCTCCCCAAAATGCACTTGCCTATAAGAAACACAGCTGTTGGCTTGTATGAAAGTTAAGATACAGTGAATAAGGTGCATTGAACTTTGTAAAAATACTTTGATGGCCTTTGGTGGAGATTGCTCAATACTGAAAAAATTGTCCAGAAACAAATCTGAGCTGATGGTGACTAAAAGTTAATATTATAAATATATCACTGCTTATATTTACCCATAATTTTGTTCCTTACAGCAAGATTATTAAGCTCTAAACATTCCACCAAAACTCTTCCGTGACAAAATGGATTACTTCATATGATATTTATTTTTATTTGCCTTTCAGGCATGACATTAGCTTTTATAAAAATAATCTTGCTGCCGAAATTTCACTTATTTCATCAGAGGATGAGAACAGTCAAGACAAAAGTAAAATGATTTATCTGAGCCCAGGGGAGGGAAAACTGATGAAAATATGGTTATTTTTTGTTTGGTTTTGTTTTCCTTTCTCTCTTGACTTTAGTTGAAATCCTCAGAATTCCCCTCCTGGATACAGAGAGCATTGAGAGCACTTTCTTTAAAAGGACCAAAAATAAATTCCTTTTAGATTTTGTCCTAAGAGTATTTTTTTCTAGCCTCATTTCCTTAACATGCCACTAATGTGATAAGGCATGGACAGGCTATCTTCCAATAGCCATTCCTATGTTTCATACACATGCTTTATTTTACTTGGGCTCTGAGAAATGTGTGGCTTTTCTTCAGCATTTCATTTGTGCTTCTATTTTTGAAGAGCTTGAAAAGGGGGAATCATGTGAATATCATGGTTTGTATTATTGAGTGTTGATTGACAGCTTGTAACGTACTGCACATGATAATACCTTAACTCTGCAGAATGACAGACCTGGGAGAATAATTCCCACATGTCCTCCACTCCTAGTGCCAAGCAGAGAGGGACACCCTTTGTAGACTTAATCTGCTTTTGGTCCCATGGGGCAAGGTACCTGGAGGAAATTTTTAAAGGGATCGTCCGTATCATAGTGCCCATCCTGGACCTAAGCCACGTTTCCCCATATAATTGGTGCAGAGAAATAAGGTGTTAAGGTGCTTTGTTCCTGCTGGTCCCAAGCTCAGACATCAGACTAGCTTTGTAGGAGAGAATTAGAGGCTATAAACTTCTCTTTAGTCTAGACTAGCTGAGAAGTCATGGGATCAGGGGGCTGATAGAAAATACCCAGACAGGCACATACGCAAGTGGCCATGTTGCCTTCTTAGAGAATAAAGAAGCAGACCTTTGAGTTTATATGCAATGCCTTCATTAGGTACCACCGGCACTTACAAAATGTGTGGACCGAATCCCAGAGAACACTGGCACGAGTATAAAGTATATGGATTGTGTTGCTCCCCCGATGTTTGTACATTCACGGTATTTGGAAAGCTGCCTTCATTTTCCAGTGTGGGAAAAACTCTTGCTACCTGTATTACTTGATCTCAGACCCATACATGATGGTTCAGTCTGTCCTTCAGTTAAAGGAGTTTTGCTTTTCTAATGTTATTCTATTTACCTATCAGTGTATTACTGCAACTTGAATCACTCTTTTACTGTTGTTGGATATAAACTTATCCTGTACCAATGTATTTATTAACACTTGTATTTTATTATTGAGCATATCAATAAAAATATTAAAAAATAACAGATTGTTTTTTACCAACTCTATAGCACTTTTGTGTGTTCTTTCAACACCATGATGTATAGAAAAGTTAGGCTTTTTTTTTTTCGGAGTATAGCATTTGTCAACACATAGCATCATTTTGCACATTTTTATTGCTAGCGGATGTCCTATAGTTAGTTTCTGTTCTTGTATTTGTATTTCCAAGCCTCTGTGAGTTTAGGTTCAAGCTTACAGAGGCTAGACGGTTGAAACAGTTTTGAAGAAGCAATGAGACCACTTTCATGACCTGGAACCCCCAGTCTCCACTCCTGATTAATTGATTCTTCCCTGCCCCCAGCCGTATCTTCTGAGACAGAAATGTTCCAGTGGTTTCCTTAGCAAGTAAAAGCAAATCAGAACCCTAAAATCTGCCTCAACTTTTGCATATTAGGATATCTCTGTCTTAAACCATGCGATAAAAGACTCTATAATCAGACCACACCATGTTTTACATATTTTATGTTTGTCCATCCCCAGGATAAACATGGGAAAATCAGAAAACCCAGCTAAGCCAAATATTTATAACGAGAGCATGTTCTATTTCATCCTCTATATTGTGTGTTTTTCCAAGCATAGTGGTTTTTTATTCTAGCAAGGAGTTCACAGTGGAACCCCTCCCAGAAAAGAAACTTTGCTTCGGAGGACTTCTGTGTTTAATGCTTGCTAGATTAGCTAGACTTACCAAGAACCATTGAGAACTCTGAACTGGGCAAAATTTGGGGAGGTACAGCCATCAATTTAGTCACCTGTAGTATGAGCATTACTTTCATTTTCACTGAGAGACATTATTAGTCATTGGGGATATTTTTTTCTACATCATAAATTTTAATGTCACCAGTGGAAGAAAGCTTTCCCATCAAGGGATCTCTTACATAAGAATAAGTGGGCTTAATGTTGGCTAATTTGTCATAGTTTTAATCATAGCATAGATTTTTTTTCATGCAACTAAAAAAACATGATTTGGCTCATGCTTCTTCAAAACAGTGAACTTATTATCAGAGGGTTGATATTTGTTAGTTAATCAGTTTTTCAGTACAAAATAAATAAATATTAAAGTGGATCCAACCCCATACTTTAGATGGTCTATGTGACACCAACCATTAGTTCAAGAGAATCTTATTTTGGAAAGATTAACTGATCCTAAAACAAAATAATATTAAATATTTCTATATTCTTTGTGGGTAATATCATTTTCATTCCTACCTTTTCTAAAAGGTAATGATTATTGTAATTATATATCATAAGGACTTATCAATTATATTTATAAACAATTATGATGATAACCCATACCTAGGATTTCTGCAATTATACAGTGTGATTTTTCTTAGTAGTAGAAATCATTGTTGACATGAAAAATGGAGTTTTAACTGTAAATAGGCTATCAGGGGCTTTCACTGTGTCTGTTATATCTGTAATTATGATTGGTAATATCTGTCTGTCTATGTTTGTGCCAATGTCTCCTTATAAGGAATTACAGAAAAGAATTACAGAAACCTTTTTTTTTTTTCCTTTTAAGACATGACAGTGGCTGTGATGCAAGCATGCTGATAAAGAATTTTTTTCTAGGTGTTTAAAAATAAACCTGTAGAGAAAATAAGAGTTGTGATCTACAGGAATTTAACTTGACTATGATTAATATTCATAAGCCAAAGTTTTAGTGCTAGATGTTTCTCATGACCTCCCATTGACTTCTGAAGTTCAAGTCTCCTTAAAGGGCAATTAATTTTTTGACAGGTTTGATTTTTTACCATTTAAGAAAAAAAAATCTGCACCTGGCTTTCATTTTCCTGTACTTAATAACTTTTATGCAAAATGGAAACCAGATAGAGATTATTAAGTCAGGCCCTAAATTATTATATTTTTTCCCCAACAGGAATCAATTCATTTACAGCTTTCAAGTTTTTCCAGCCTGCAAGAGGAGGATAAATCTAGGAAAGATGACTCTGAAAGAGAAAAAGAAAAGGATAAAAACAAAGATAAAACCTCTGAAAAACCCAAGATCAGAATGTTATCAAAAGGTGAATGTGAAAATGTTTCCTTAATGTACTCAATCTGGGCAGATACTTCTTCACAGAATACAGTCTAGATTTCACATGCATAGCCACTCCCACTAAACCCTGCATATAATGTTACATGTGTAACATGTATGTGTAAAAGATGTGACCTTGACTTTCTTTCTGTTTACGGTGTCATTTGTGTTGCTATACAGGTTATTTTTAGGATCCCATATTTTTTTAGATTCACATTTGAATCTTCAGTTTTCAGTACAAGCTTGTTCAGAGGAGTAAATATAATTCTGTTCCTAATTCAGGTTTATTAGGTAATTAACTTAGATTGATGAAGAGTAATGCTACCCTGTTTTACATTTTAACTTTCATGCCTATCTTAAAAGACAGATAGTGGATTAGCAATTCTCAGTCAATAAGTGATGTGGTCTCCAAAGCACAAAAGTACACCCCAGTGGAATAGGTGATTAACATTTTATCTGGCATAGACGAATTTAGTCTCAGCACCAAAATAATGTCACATAATGTTCATTTAAAAAATATACACTTCTACAGCAATAAATAGTTTTCCAAAAAAGTCATTCTCCTATAATTGCAAACCTACCAGACTATTCAAATTGATCCCATACATATCGTTGTACAAACAAAAACTAAGTTGAAATGAAGAATGGTGTGAATAAATAGCCTGACAGTAGATTTTGAAAAACAACTGGTAAAAGAAGAGGGTATTTGATCTGCTGAGGAGTGACAACCACCTCTAATAATCACATTTCTACTTGTAATGGTTGTTTCTGCTGCTGCTGAAAATCTAAAACCCAAGTTAACCCAAGTTGTATGTGGGAGTAGAGACATTCAGGTTCCTAAAACAGTTTTGGAAATTAAGCTTTAGCCAGCAGTAGGAGAATTAAACTACTTAGGTATATTTAGTACCAATCAATATTTAGATAGTCTCTTAACAACTTTCATTTTTTGCCTTCCGTGTGTTAAGAGAACAAGGTTCCATAAGATCTCAAATGCTTGCGTGCTCTCTGTGGGTGGGAGTCCCAGTCACATGGGGTTTGTGCCCTTGCTGATTTACAGTGCAAAATGAACACATGATATTTGACTCCACCTGCCTCCGCCCAAACTCTGCCCACTTCCCCTCCTATGACATTTGGGTCTTTCCACATCTATTGGGTGTTTTCCATCCCCAAACCTAATTTTCATTTTGATGTTATACTGTCAGGTTGCTAGATTTGAAACATGTATCTTCACACCAACAGCTTCCTCTAAAATTCATCCGAGCAGGAGGGAAAGACTGGGAAAACCTCTTCCAGCCCACCTTCCCACCATCGCTCTTGACAACTTCATCCTGCTATTTGTTTCAGATTGCAGCCAAGAATACACGGATTCTACAGGCATAGACTTACATGAGTTTCTGATTAACACATTAAAGAATAATTCCAGGTAAATTATTAAATAAGCCTCTTATTTTTACAAGGGTCAAATAGAATATTACAATTAAAGTCATTGAACCAACACTTCGAAGAAGGCTATGGTAAAAGGCAGATACCTTCCCTGATGTCTTAAACTATCTCCTGTATTTTCTCTTTTCTGCTAATGGTTTGCATGTTTACTACAAATTATTAATACTGGGTAGTTAGCCAGTCAATAAATTATGGTTGAATAGTTTACTTTTCTGAACATGAAGAGATACTAAGGGGAAAAAATAGAGAATGAAAATGATTGAAGTCAAGTCGGTTATGTTTCAATGCAGTTCTATAATCATCTACAGTCAATAATTGGGCTTGGCTTTGTTCCAACTTTCTGTTAATTTAAAACAGGCTATTATTTGATATTTTTATGGTCTTAATACTTTGAATTACATAATTAACATTAAGATTATTAAATTCTTTATAAAATACTTAATAAATGAGATAATAAACAATCATAAGAAAAAAAGGAAATAATAATATGTACATGGCCAACATGTCCCAGAGAAGAGTTACGTATAGGTTGATAGCAACATATGGTTAAATAATTTTTGCATACATTTAATGAAATTTGGGCATATAAAACACATCAATGCTTTTAATTTTAACATTTATTTTGCAGGGACAGGATGATACTCTTGAAAATGGAGCAGGAAATTATCGATTTCATTGGTGATAACAAGTATGTTAATCCGCAATGCCAGTTAATTTTATGGTGTGTCTTAGTTTGGTATTTGGGCTAAATTATCCTTTCTGGAAAGATGTAGAGACAGATAAAACATTGTTTAATGTGTTTCTTGATTTGCTAAATGGAGATGTTATTAGAACTGGGATCTGTATGCTGATGGGGATTGTTGTTTGGACCATGTGTGCTCCTGCTTGTTAAATTCCTGACAAAATGGCTATGAACAGGGGTCTACTGATTAGCATAGAGTAGCTGTAATGAGAAGCGACCCTTTTCATTTTTATTATAGTTTTTTAATGGGCTCCAGCTGGCTGCAGTCAGTTATGCCTGGAAATAATTGTGCTGCTTTCAGTGTAAACCGTGTAATGACACATCTCCAGATAGGCATCCCCAATCACGTATTGTGTCATATCATTTGTCCTGTCCCTGGCTCTGTGGATAAGGTATCATAGACTAAAATAAAATACTTTCCAACAGACATTAAGTTCTCTTTGGCAAGAGACATGCACAACTATGAAACAAAGATATTTATTGCCACTTAATCAATAAATCTGTAAGTGGAAAATTCATCTGGAAATGAGGACATTAAGTGATGCCAGAAATGAAAGCAGCTTAGCGGTTTTGATGAAAGAGAAATAGCTTTGTGTGTACCTGTGAAATGTACTATGGGCAAGAAATGAAATTGCTGACTCCATTTTCCCTTATATCCTGTTCCAGTAATCATTACAAAAAGTTTCCTCAGATGTCATCGTATCAGAGGATGCTTGTCCACAGGGTGGCGGCTTACTTTGGACTGGATCACAATGTGGATCAAACAGGAAAATCTGTTATCATCAACAAGACCAGCAGCACCAGAATGTAAGTCCCATCACTCTAACTACCCAGCATTTTCTTTTTCTCTTATGGTTTCATTTGTAAGAGCACAGTATAAAATTCAAAGTACGTGACATTTAAAGTGTTCAGTGTTATTTATCTCTTGCTCTTATCAGAAGTAGTGTGGCATTTATCTGTAGATTATCTGCAAACCAAAAGTTGATAAAATTCAGCCAATAAAGTGGGTTTATTCCTTCATCTTATACATGTTTCCAGAAACATAATTTTCTTTCTTCTATCAATATTCTATGAAGTTACATACAAAACCATGGGAAATTTTATGTCAAATCTAACTTAAATTGAGAACAACAGATATATTTAAAAAAACATGACACTACAGGATAATTGTTCTTCCTGCCTTTTTATCTGATTTTAAAACATTATGTTATTGTGGTTTCTAGAGTAATGAAAAGATCTAAGCTTGGAGACAGAAATCTTGCCTGTAAAACTCAATTCCACTTACTGTGTGGATAGTTGTGTAACTAGGAGCCAGTCACTTAAAATCTGCTCAGTTTTTTTCAACTATAAAATGAAAGTTTTGAGCTAGATGATATACCTAAAATTTAGTTCCAAAATGAAGACAACAGTTTGTTTTTTTCTTTTTAAAATAATAATTTACTTTTATCTTAATACCTTTTCATTGTCCCATTGTATCACTAAATGCATAATAAATGCATAGTTATTTGTTTTGAAACTTGAAGCTTTCTTTCTTGAACCCGTGTATCTTTTGAGCACAGTGCAAGCCACTTCTATAGCAAAAGGCACATTAAACTCAAAAACTGTCCCCAAGTAAAGTGTCCAGCTTTATAATTTTCTTTTTTAAAGTGTTCTTGATATGACATGCCGTGTTAGTGAGGGTGCTTTTGTGTCAAGCAGAGTATTATCATGAAAATATTCTTTATTTTCTGCTCTCCAGGGGTTGGGACAAGTGGCAATGAGATGAGGTTTTTTCTCTGCTCAAGGAGCAGCCTGTGCTCAGCAGAGGCCAAGTAAAAGTCATAGTGAAGAGAGCACAGACTGGGATATCTGGGACCAGGCTTAGCTATTATCTCAGGGACAATGAGCACTCCACTTCTGTGGGCTTCGAATTACTTCTGTATCTACAGGACAGTTTGAAGTGAATCATGTTTAAGGGCCCTTGAAGTTTCAGAATTATCTGGTCCTGTGGTTGTATTCTATCATGCTGGCAAAACACATTTTAAAATTTATCAGCCTGCACTTTGTCTGATTGTTGACACATGCGCCTTGTGTTTTGAACGCTGTGGGAATTAAAGGTCAGTGTTCTTTAATCCTTTATATCTTCTTTCTCCGCCAAAGACTTCCTTTGTTACTGCTGTGTTGTTGTTGGTTACTCTCCATTCTGATTTTCCTTATGGTTTCCACAAACCATAATGTACAATAGCTCATTGCAAAAGAGAGAAGCAATTGATTATCTCCTTTTAATACTTTTTTTTCTCATTCGTTGTAATGCCATAGCAAATATGGAAAACCTATAGATCATGTAGATCAAAATTGATACATTTATTTAAAAGATGGAGACTAGGGGATAGGTTTATTTTTACTTCATGCTGATTTTACAATCACATAGTCATAAATACTAGTACATATATGAGATTTGTTCCCTTGGGGAATGGCTTTTGAGAAAATTAAGCATTATATGAAGACTTTTGGTAAACTTTGAGTGATAGCTTTAGGCTTTCTCTGCCCAATATGGTAGCTGCATATGGCTATTCACATATAATTTACATTAATTAAATTTAAACACAATTTAAACTCTAAAATTCAGTTCCTTCATCAGGCTAATCGGCCATATTTCAAGTGCTATGTTGGACAAAGCATGTATGTGTAGACATATATAGAATATGTTTGTGGTTTCAGCACATTCTAAATCCTTGCATTTCCTGCAAGTTCCAAACTATCCCTATAGAATATAATTAGTCTTTTAAAATTTTTATTTTCTGGATAATTGGCAAGATATTACTGGACTTCATCACTTCCCGAATGGCGCTAGTTTTTGTTTTTTATAGCCATTTAAAAATAGGACCTGCATATTTATGACTTTAGGAAGAGTGAGAAGTCAACATGTGCAGAAAATACCTCTCAAGCATGTGGTTGCTACCACAGGGATGCCAGGGTTCAGTCTCTGCCTAGTACTTTGCTCTTACATTATCCTTTAGTTACCCCTCCACAACACAAATCGTACTTAAACAAAAAGGTCTAATGGCTATAAGTCATGTACTTCTAAGTTATCTCCTAAAGAGTTGAGCTCAATAGTGTTCAATCCACAGCTATCAAGACCTACTGTGTTCTGTTCCAACTACATTGCTGATCATTCTCTATTTGAGTGATTCTTGATGGGTGGAGATAGTGGTGGTGGTTCAGGGACAACTAATGTCTTTTAGGACCAAAAAAAAAAAAAAAGGTTAATTAAGTGTGCTTTAACAAATAGTATTAAATCACTACTAAATTATTATTGGCAGTTTTTGCAAAGAGAAATGTTGTTTTGTGGAAATTTATATGTTCTATTTTAGAAGTCTGTTGCCATGCTCTTTGTAGTTGATGTTTAAAATGGAGCAGCCTCTTCAAAACATTCTATTCAAGTTCTAAATGTCTCAATGTCTTTGGCTTTGTCAAAATTTCAAGTGTTATCTTATCAGGGCAATTGACCTGTGATGTCATAGGGACCATATTGATTTAGAAAAATTATTGGATTGAAGGTTTCCATTTATTTAAAGAAAGGGGACCAATTGGGAGCTCCTCAGATGGCTCACCACGAGCTTTGTGTTGGGGGAGATTTTACCAGTGTGTGCAGCCATGAAGTGCATATTTAAACAACCTGAAAGAAATTACTCATAAAAAATATGGATGGAGAATGCAAAAATGTGGATTGAGGATATAAAAGTGAACTAAAAGGTTGAAGGAGAGAAACAGCACTTTCACATTGATTTTTAATTTTTCTTCAGTGACACTTCAGTGCTCCTCTGAAATGGATACATAAATAACTGAAACTTTATTAGCTACATATTGGCTAAAATTTGTTTCCCAGAAACTTGCTTTTCTAAATGATAGGAAGTTTAAATAATTACAGAATGTGACTTCAGAATGTTTAGTTTTGCATGGCAAAGGAATAATTTCGCATGAAGTTCAAACCATTGGGTCATAATAACACACTTTGTAAGGATTATTTGTGTCTTTGTGTGTACGCATGCGTGTGTGCGTGTGTGCTGAATTTACCGTTAGCATTTTCTATAATATCCTCAGATATAATCAGTTTGCCTTGTCGTGATATAAGGAACTTATCTCAATATATACTTCTCAGTTAAATGGCATCATGTCTTACTTATAACAACAATACCACTGTGTTCTTTACCCCTTGTTTCATACATATTATTACCTTTAATCCTAAAATAAATTTAGGTCATAAATAATTAGAGCCTCATTTTAGAGAAGAAGAACATGAGGCACAAACTATGGTTCAGTTTTAGGTTTACAGAGAAAAAAAGATTAGCAACACTGACATCTAAACCAATGTGTGTGTCTAAGGCCAAGAAAAATGTTCTTAAGTAATCTAACTCACTTAAACCAAAACATTCAGGAAGTATAAAGAAGAGTCCTTGGGTCGGTTGGTTATTCCAATTCTTGTAAATCTTTTGTTGTCCGATAAGAAGCAATGATTGAAGGACAAGATACTTTTAAACTTTAACTCAGAGATGTCATTAAATAAGAGAACCTTCCAACTGTTTGACAGTTATTGCTAGATTGTCTGTGCTTGTGAATGTCACCAGGTGTAACTCGCTGAAGGGGTACATCTATCAAATTCAAGACTTACTTTATTTCATTTCACTCTTTTTTTTCCTAAGAATGAAAAAAAACACATTTATTACTAATGTTAGTAAATGAAATGAATCTATTCGTTGTGTCATTAGAAAATTACTGGTATAATCAACCAAATTTTCCAGCTCAATGGCTTCATGCCATGTGCACAAGACATCAAATGCCTTGGGAAATAGTAAGACAAGATGGAAAGGGAGCTGAAGGGGAGCCAGAGGGCTCACTTTAATACATTTGGGGATTCTGGGGACTTGTGAATTATCTAAGGAGAGGCCATGTTTTTGATGTCCTGTAATATACACAGACAAAACTTTGCAGTTGTTAGAAATGTATTTACAGCAACTAATACTCACCAACAAATCAATATCCTATATCCAGCATCCACTATTCAGTCTCTGTGGTTACATAAAAACTACAAGGTTAGATTTCTGCCCTTATGGATGTTACACTTTGCTTATGGAGTTTGGATGAATAAGTTAAGAATATCAGTCATCTTAAAACCTGAAATAATTGATGCCATTCTTTGTGGACTCATACTAGGCACAAAACAACTGCCTGGGGAATGGTTGTTTGATTGATATCCAGCATCACATACACAGATTCAGTGGGAATTACTGGCCCACCCATTTCATGGCTCAAATAAGTATTGAGGAAGACTTTTAGAAAAGCTAAGAGGTACCAAATATATTGAGAAGGGGAATACATTGCAATCTGAGGTACTGGGTATAAACAGACCTATGATGATGAACCCTATATTAATTGAGCACTGACTAATTGCTGGACATTTTACTGGGATGATTATATTAGGTATCACAACCATATAATGAAGAAGATATTTCAAAAGTATTTTTCAGCCTTACTGAAGAGGAAATTTATTGAGGGAGAATGAGTGAATTGCCAAAAATCACCATTGCTATGAAATGAAATGAGGATTCTAATCATGATCATTTTCCCTTAAATTGATGAGACTTTACAAAGTTGGTATGCTGGCTGGAGGCAAATGTGGAGAAGATGATCTTGTCTCCATCAGTGGGAAGCAACTTAAAATTAGAGGTGGCTTTAAGGCAGATAATTCCTAGAGTTTTAGAACAAAAGAATTGAAGTGCATGACATGATACTTTAGAAAGGTTAATCTGGCCCTCACTAGCAGGACATATTTAAGAAGGAATGACCAAGGGTAGAAAGACTTGGCTGAGTGTTGTTATCATCAAGGCATGGGATCAAAATAAATGACAGAGTCCATGGAAAGTGGGAAATAATAATTGTGTTCGTGTGGGAGACAGTTCAAGATAATTTGCTCATCTAAACAAATTGATATACTTCAAAGAATTAATAAAGGAACTGACCTTGCCCCTGCAGCACTGCAGTCTTATTGGTGCTCAGAGGTCACTACTGTATGTGACTTGTAGCCTCCAAGCACACCTTAAGGTGAACAAATTGGGTTTTGATGGTTGGGGTCACCTCTCCACAATTTACTATCTTTTCATTGAAGTGACAAATGGAATCTCTGAGCTGGGAATCTCCACGTTGTGTTTTCTCATCTTTAGTCAGTCCCCTCTCTTGCAACCTCCATAGATTGCCAGAGGTAATTTTCACTCTCCTTCACTTTTTATTTTTTGATGTTGGAATTATTTCTTGGTGATGCTGAATAAGCTCCTTGGAAATCTAGGATGGAGGAATTAGGATATATCTTATTTGGGTACTATAAGTTATAGTTTATTGTATTTACTCTCTATAATGTCACACTTTTTATATGTGGAACTCAGACTAAAACATGAATAGTGATTTTATAAAATATAAAACCCTACAAATATATGTGTCCTTCTACATGAGAAGCATTGCCCTTAATCTTGATCTCTCTTTCTGATTTTCACTTTCTCTTTTCTTAAGTTTAGCACAAAACGGTATTTTTTTGTTATTTTTTCACATCCGTTTTTAACTTAATTCTAGAGAAAAGATACACACTCACTGTGCACAATTTGGAGACTAGAATTCGCTTACACAAGTGTTTTCCAAAGTCCAAAATTCTCCATAGACAATGAAAATCCCAGGATATCTGAATGTTTTTGCATATGTCAGAGCAACTGCTTAAGTCATCTCAGATAATTTTCATGTTAAAAGGTTGTCATCTCTTGAACATTTTTTTTCCTTTGTCTTTCACATCCACCCACCATCATTGCCTCAAAATCCCCTTCTCTGAAAGTACAGAGCAAAGAAAAGAAATAGCAAATACACTGAAAGAGAATGGTTCCAGGCCCTGGAAACTGCAAAACAAGAAGAGTGACCCAAAAGCGTTAGTTTGGGGCTACATCTTAAGACTCCAGTGTGCAGGGACTCATGCAGTGAGTGATTCCTGAGCAGCCTGGCCTCAGGTGTCTACCTGGAGTGATAGGCGGGTGTAGTGACTGTAGCAGTTTGTTCCTGAGAGATGATTAACTGGGCTGGCTATTTGGTAAGTCATAACAACCATCAAACAGCATTCTAGAGCTAAAAAAAGCTTTCCTGTAGGCAAAGCAGTTGAGACCAATTGCGTCTGTTAAGAAATCCTTACAAACACAAATAATGTAGCCTAATCTGATGCACCTCTATTAACACATTAAAAAAAAAAGAGAGAGAATCTCTGAAGTGATGGATAATTTGTGCATAAGCGTCAGGATCTCAGGACCTTCCACCTCCTCAGTGGGTAGACCCAGGCAGTAGAGAGTAGCAGTTCATCAAGGTCAAGAACATCAATCCTGCTTAGATTTCTGAAGAGGCTAAGGCTTAAAATGGGATCATCGGTGTTTTTTCTTTAGAAATGATACCACCTGCAGATGAGTAAGTGCATTTATACCAAAATGAAACAAACAAACAAATGACTTCCCTCCTGTGTTTGTTATTCTTATTTTCCTTTGGCTAAGAATGAGAGTGGCGCTGTGACTAAACAGAGCAGCATCCTGATATGAATGCTTGCTTGCAATCCTCTGAAGAAGACCAAACATCAATTTATTTAAGTGCCTCTTAGATATCTATGAGTGGTTAGTTGGCAACCTGTCGTTTTCTAAACATAGTAAATTTACTCTGCACTTTCCATAGGAATGGTGCTGAAAATCATCTGACTAGAAACCAAAGATCAGAAATCTAACTAATAAAATCATATTGTCCTCAGGAAAACCCTGAAGTTGTATTTATTGAGCATGACACCTAGTTTTTTAATCAATACTCAGGCTGAAAGTGAGACTTACTTGTTACCACTGATCAAACACCAGGTCATTTTCCTAAAATATTATATTTTCTCCATATTATTATTATTGGTAAATACTCGAGAGAATAGACAATTCTGTAAGTAGGGATAGGTAAACATTAGAAATATATTATGATGAGAGAACATAAGTTTGTTGTGTTCTTTTTCCCACTTGAAATTATCTATGGTCTTTGAATTAAATACAATGCCTAATTGTATATAATTTTGGAAATGAAACATGCATATCCCTTCTATAACACAGTCTCCTTACCATAACATTTCAATGGACCCTTTTCATAAGTAATGATACTTTTAATAACTATATACATGAACTTATTTACAGTCATATTTATTTTACTCACAATATCCTAGGCAGATAAAGCTGAACCATTTTACAGAAGAGAAAATAGATTGATTTCTCTAGTCAACGCATGGAAGATCCTGATCAAAAGCCAGTGCCCCTGCCACTTAGCCACAACTCTTTCCTAAATTTAGGGAAGGAAGAACTAAGATTAGCAGAATGAATACTCTCCAATACTATGAAAACAAGAAGAAAGCCAAGTACTGTTTTTTCTCTGGTACTCATTGCTACACTCACAGAATTCCAATTTGCATTTGTTTTTAAGATTGAGCAAAGACAAAATTAAAGAATGTGAATTCCCAGGTAAATGGTAAAATAATGATGCCAAAATATTTCAGAACTGTAAGACACACTACATTAAAAATTGTCTTGTCATAATTAGAAGCAAAAGAGAACCCAGTTTCATGTTCTTACACTATGAAAGGTAGAAAGCATTTTTCAAGTGCTCAATGTCATACTTTGAACAAAAGAAGTATAGCTAGAGGACATTTCTATTTTGTGTTGATAGTTTGATGAGTGAAGATAATTTTGATCAAGACTGTGTTTGTGTAAGTGTGTGAGCATATTGTATGAAAGTCTATGACTGGCCAGGCATGCTGGCTCATACCTGTAATCCAAGCACTCTGGGAGGCCAAAGCTCCCACTGTGGATTGCCTGAGCTCAAGACCAGCCTGAGCAAGAGCAAGACCCTATTTCAAATTGTACATAAACCAGCACTTTGTACCCCATGACTGCATTAATGTACACAGTGATGATTTAATAAAAAAAAATAAATACAAAGATTACATTGAATCTATAAATTAATTTGGAGAGAGTGACATATTTACAAAAGTAAAATTTCTAATCTATGGGGAAAAAAAAAAGAAAAACTGGCTGAGTGCATTGTCACACACCTGAAAATCCCAGCTACTTGGGAGACTGAGGCAAGAGGATCACTTGAGGCCAAGAGATTGAGGTTGCTATGAATTATGATGACACCAGAGGACTCTACCCAGGGTAGCAGAGTGAGACTGTCAAAAAAAGAAAGAAAAAGAAACAAAGAATAAGTCTAAGTGTGTAAATATGTAACATGTATTATACAGTTTGGAACAGTTATAGCATTGTCCTAATTGTATAATAGTTCTGGCAGGTGCAGAATTGTGGCTTGATTCCCTCAATCTGCAGCTTCACTTGCTGCGGGCAACAGGATTAGACCCAATTCCTGAGGGTTTACTCATTGCTTCTAGGTCCACTGGTCGGATTGACAGTCATTTTTGTACTTGTACCTCGGGTAGTTTCAGAGAGTACTTGAAGAGGAGAGTCTTGTTATGTATCATGAAAATAATAATATAATAATAATAAGCTATTATAGTACAAATCTTCACACAATAAATTGTATCTACCAAGATAAGTTAACCTTTATCTATTATATTTCATCCCATAACCTGGCTCCTTCTAACCTTCAGCCCTTCCTGATCCCACAGTATTCCCAGAGAAGCACTTCCTCCAACTTTCTCATCTTTACTTCCCACACTGCCTTCAAACCAGAAAAATGAAAAAAAAAATACTATTTCTTTTCACATACAAATAACATTTTGTAATTTTGTATCAACTAAACTGCATTGATACTACACTCTAGACCTTCTTGGTGATTGAAATACTGTATTTTCACATAGGATTCAATGGAACACTTTTGTATACAATAGTACAACATATAAGCAAAAGCAAAAACAGCAATTATATTCTGCAATTTCCAAAGAAAATATTATATTCCACAAATTTTGACTGCCTCATTTGAAAACGCACAGATTAAACCATTATTCAAATATTATAGTACAGTTTGGATCTATCCTAATTAAGGTTAACTAATGAAAATGTTCATTGATATGCCTTTAGATTTCATCTATTCAAAACATGTGAAGAGTGTAATTATAGTTTCTAACATTTATTGAATGGTTCACTAGTCCCTGATACCTGGGCTTCATAGTTTATTTGCATTATTGTGTATTTATTTAATCATCCAAAGTACTTTAAGATAAGTGTTACTGTTTTCTGTTCCATTCAACAAAGCAAAAATACAAATAGCACCTCTCCCTTAGGGAGATTACATATAGTGAGCTACAGAGTTGAAAAGACACAAATTTTGTTAGGCTTGCATCTCAGTGTTATGTCTGAGTCCTTAAAACTATTTTAATTATTAAAATTATTGCTGCTCTTGACAGCAGGTTATTTAAAAAAAAATTGCTATTTTAACTATAGCATATTAGTTTACATTTTATATAAAGAATTGGGTTATGTATTTTGTAGGAAGTGGAACTTGAGTCATTGGATATGTTAACCTTGCTATCATTTAACTTTCATGTAACATTGAAATGGGATGATGAAGAACATAAAGAAACAAAAGTGCACTAATACTCTAGGCCTCTTTGTAGTCATCTTATTACCACTGATAAGAAAATCCTGAGATAAGAAAACTTGCAAGAAATCAATACCCTGGAATGGAAAAAAAATCATTTATCATCAATTGCCAGAAGTGAAAAGAAGTAAAATCAACAGGGTCGTGCTGTATATCAAAATAGAACCAGCAGAGACACGAATGATCAAGTATATTGAACTAAGTATCACATGAGCATTAAGACTAGGTTATTTATTCTTAGGTTTACTTAGAAGATACCACTAGAGTTTTTGAAAATACAACGAGCCTAAATTTGTCCTTGGCTAATCCTGAATCTTAATCACATGCTAATCCTAAAATTGAGGATTTTTTCAAATAGAAATCATTTTTACAGATTTATTTGACACCTGTGGCTTAAAACTTGAAAAGTTTATTTTTATCATTTATTTTATGTTATTCTCATATTTGGAAATATATGCACACTACTTTATAAATATTTCATTTAAAATCATTCACAGATCATTTAGAAGAATTATCTTTCTAGAAAATGGTTTATCCACAACAGACATCATTTTTCATTTGTGGTAATCCTAAACTGTTAGGCACCTGGAAAAAAAAAAAAAAAAACCTTCTATTTTGTTAAACTCAGTAGGTCAATCTGATGCTTGTGCTTAGTTAGAAGTGTTGCCAACATCGTGCTAGTACATTTAACATATAACCACGCTTATAAACTGAGTGTATAATATTCCAGGTCTTAATTGCATGTAATTCCTTTCTTTTTTCCAAATTTCATTTGTTTCTTTTTCCTGTTTTTTTAATTATTATTAAATCATAGCTGTGTACATGAATACTATCATGGGGTACAGTGGTTGTTTCTATATACAGTTTGAAATACTTTCATCCAATTGGTTAACATGTCATTTCATGTCATTTCATGTCATGTCCTTTTCTTAGTTATTGTGTTAAGACATTTATATCTACATTTAGAAAGACTCACAAGTACCCACATAGGATAAACCATAGACGTGATCCCACCAATCACCCTCCCTCCACCCATCCTCCCCACTCCCCTCCCTACCCTATCCCCTTTCCCCAAATTGTTGGGCGAAAATTGGGTTATAGCTTTCCTATGAAAGCTATAAATTAGTTTCATAATAGAATTGAGTACATTGGATACTTTTTCTTCCATTCTTGAGATAATTTTCTAAGAAGAATATTTTCCAGCTCCATCCATGTAAACATGTAAGAGGTAAAAATCCTCATCATTCATTATGGCTGCATAGTATATTCCATGGTGTACATATACCATAATTTATTGATCCATTCATGGGTTAATGGGCACTTGGACTTCTTCTATGACCTAGCAATTATGGATTGGACTGCAATGAACATTCTGGTACAAATATCTTTATTGTAGGGTGATTTTTATGTCTTCTGGATATATACCTAGTAGAGGAATTATAGGATCAAATGGCAGGTCTATTTTTAGTTCTCTAAGTGTTCTCCAGATGACTTTTCAAAAGGGATGTAATAGTTTGCAATCCCAACAGCAGTGCACAAGTGTTCACTTTTCTCTACAACCACGCCAGCATCTGTGATTTTGGGATTTTGTGATGCGGGCTAATCTTATTGGTGTTAGATGATGTCTCAAAGTAGTTTTGATTTGCATTTCTCTGATTATTAAGGATGGTGAGCATTTTTTCATATATCTGTAGGCCATGCTCCTGTCCTCTTCAGAGAAGTTTCTCTTCAAGTCCCTTACCCACCCGGAGATGTGATCACTTGCTCTCTTCTTGCTAATACATTTGAGTTCTCTGTGGATTCTGGTTATTAAACCTTTGTTGAAGACATAACCAGCAAATATCTTCTCCCATTCTGAGGGCTGTCTGCCTGCTTTACTTACTGTGTTTTTGACTGTGCAGAAGCTTTTTAATTTGATGAGGTCCCAGTAGTATATTTTTGATGTTACTTCAATTGCCTGGGGGGGTGGGTCCTCCTCATAAAATATTCACCCAGGCCAATTTCTCCCAGAGTTTTCCGTACACTTTCTTCTAGTATTTTTATAGTTTCATATATAGTATTATTTTTTGGTTCTCTGTTATAGAAGAAAATACATATCCAAATTAAACAATATCATTCAGTCGTTATCACTAGAAAATGCTTGTTGCTAAGCATATAAAGAGTGACATAGCAATAAAGAAATGATTGAGCATGAGGTGAGAGTTTATATACAGAGGGTACCAAAAATATGTTTACACATTTCAGGAAAAGAAAACTTGTGTAAAAATGAGAATAATATATACTGATAACAAGAAAGGAATATAACTCACATTGAATACCTGTTATAATTGCAGAAGTCAAATGTGACTTCAGTATCACAAATTTAATACAGTTTTTTCTTTCTTAATACATGTATACATTTTTGGCACCCTCTGTATACTACAGGGTCTTAATGTGATAAGCCAGGACTAGAAACAGGAAACATAACTAAATGTGCTATTTTTATTTTTTTCCTAGTAGTGGGAAATGACTATCTTTATTTATTTTTTATTTAGATTAATATGAGGATACAAATGCTTAGGTTACATTGTTTGTAAAGTTGTGATTGAGCCCTTCACCTAGAGGGCATGCTGTATACTCTTACACTGAGCCCATTACATGAGCTTACCATTCTTCCGCTATGCCCCTCTCTCTTTTCCCTCCTCTCCTCACCCCCTCACTGGGTTTTAGTTGTGATTTTCTCTTATGCTTGCATGTAGCTGTTTATCTACTGGTTTCATACTAGTATTGAGTACGTTACATACTTGCTTTTCCATTCTTGTGATGCTTTACTCAGAATAATGTTTTTCGACTCCATCCAGGTTAATACAAAGGATCTAAATGTAATATTTTTTAAAGTAACAGTGCAGTAGAAAAACTGAGAATTGGTTTGGCAAAATATCTAGATGCCCATTTTAGCTGATTATAAAATAATGCATGCTATGAAAGAATATATTCTAAATATTCAAAATATATTATCTCACAATCTAGGGATAACAGTGCTAATACTGTTATTCTTATATATTATATAGAGGGTGCCAAAAATATGAGATAAATATAACTTAAAATTATACTTCTCAAGTTACTTTTAAGTATTACATTCAAGGCTAGGCGCCTGTGGCTCAATCGGCTAAGGCGCCAGCCATGTACACCTAAGGTGGCAGGTTCAAATCCCCAGCCCGGGCCCGCCAAACAACAATGATGGCTGCAACCAAAAAAAATGGCCAGGCGTTGTGGCGGCACCTGTGATC
>CAUYQV010004590.1:0-87450 GCA_963574575.1 Galagoides demidoff
TTGGGCTAGAATTAAGTTGTATCTTTTATTTGAGAGCTATAGATTAGTTTCATAAACTGCATTGTTTGAATTTCTTATTCCAGGACAAACATGTAGTATTTGCTAATAAAAATGTACAGAACTTGGTGACCTTTTAACCTCTTGTATTCCATTATTTTAAAATTGTTTTAATTTATATTTTTGTTGAGTCAGTGATACATTACTTTAATTGTATTATGGTAAAAATATTAACTACAAATCCATAATACTGTCTTCCAATTACTATTATTAATGTTTGCCATTTCATAATTTGCCTTTTCTTTTCTCTTGCCATAATCAAGTTTCTCACAGCAAGCATGCATTCTGTTTTTCCTCTATCACTAATTTCACGATAAGAATCATATATTTTCTGACAGAAAGGACATACATATTTTTTCTAAGTTTTTGGAGTTTATATTGTGCATTAAGCACTTTAAAACCAGCTGAAACAATGTGATGCGGTTTGTTGTGCAACCTAAATGCATTTGCTGAAAATAGAGTTATGAATTTATTCCAATGATAATTATTAACATCCACTGATGAATGGATTTCTGTATTTAAAATGTTATGTAATTAAGTTTAAGTTTCTCTCAGTTCATACTGTTTATTCTATTTAATCGTGAGACTGCATCTAATTGCAACATTTTAGAAGTTGATCTAGATTGTTTTATTCTATATTAAATGTTGATATTGTTCAATATGAACTTAAGAATAATGTTTTCAAACTATAAAGATAAACTTACTTTAGTCCACACTTCCATTTTAAAAGAAAAACTTTCTTTACAATATTCTGCCTTCCTATCCAGGAAGGTGCTACCCACTTCATTATTTAAGTCTTCTTTGTATATCCTAGAAAATATACTGAATAGTCTGTGTGCTACACATCTTTTACATTTAAGCTATTTCTTGCTAATCTATTTTTGATACTTAACAGTTTAAAATTCGAATATACCTGAAAAGTTAATACATAGCCTTTAGGCTAAACCTAATGTTGCCCAGGATGACAGCAAGAGTTTTCAAACTGATCAAAGATAAAAATTCAAGCTCCCAGGACAATAAACTTAAAGAAAAATTGAAGATTTATATTTTAGACCATAATAGCATTACATGGTAATATAATTATCTCCCCTTTAAAACTAAAGTCACAGTGTGGATTTTCGGTGATGGTTCTAAATTCAAAACAGTCTTCCTAAGTGAGTTAATCTGTTCTGGAGCGAGCATGGTTGTTTTTTTTTTTTTTTTTTTTTTTTTTTTTTAGTTACATGTACAATGCCCCTGCATGATTTCATCTTTGTGAATAGAGGATGGTTGACTTTAATAAGTGTTGGCATCTGGAAGGTGTAAGCAGGAAAATTTGTAGGAAGCAGCATCCCTTTAGAATTTCACGTTTGCTCCTTTCACCACAGGTAAATTAGCCATGACTGAGTTTTAGAGGAGACAAAAGAGAAAAGATGTCCTTCTGCTCCTGTCAGCATTTCTGGAAGGTTCCGTCCCAGGAGCTGAAGTAAAGATGATGAATTACATCATCATCCCTGACCAATCAACCAGGGGATAGGGCCAAACCAGAACAGAAAGCTTTAGCCCGTTTTAGTTACCTTTTTTAAAAAAATTCACAATTGTACTTATTTTGACAAATGTCACAGGGCTCCTCTTAGATTTGTACCTCTAGGGACAACTTTGTTTCTGGTTGCTTTTTCAAATTTATGGAGACACTGCCCTAGGGAAGAAAACACATGGTATCATAAAACAAAAGTGAAATCACCTTTCTACCGTCCTGATAACTCTGAATTTTTCTAAAGTTAAAGGGAAAAACAATGGTTTGGAGTTATTTCTTTCCTTTTCTATAAAAAAGCCATTCCACACATACTCAATTAAAAGGTCATCATTTTAAAGCCACCAACATTGGAAATACTATAAGAGAACAGATGTCATATGAAGGAATTTTCCATTCACTAGTGCTATATGGACTTGAGAAATCTAACATTCTCAGCAGGTATTAAGACAAGTTAGGGGCAGACAATGGAATGGCTTGGCTACCCAGGGGGTTTCCACAGTCAACAGGTTGTGGTTTATATGGACAACATCCCATCCTCAAGCAAGACTGAGAGCAGAGCACCTCAGAGTGGAGAGTCAGTAAGAACATGGAGTATCTTCCCCAGATGGAATTTCTAAAGCCCAGTGATCCTCTTGCATGTGAAGGTACTGAGGGAGTCTATGGTGAATGGCTGCATTTGTCTTTTCCTTCAATGTTGGTTGAGTATCTATTACGTAACTAAACAAAAACATGGCAGGATGTAGAGCCTCACACATTCTGTTTTATACAGTTGAATGCAATGAACTTTCCTCTCAGTAATATATTGGTCTTGGCAATGACTTTGTGAATAAGACACCAGAAAAAAAGGCATCAAAAATAAAAATAAACCAGTGGTGCTACCTCAAACTAAAAGGCTTCTGCACAGCAAATAAAATAATAAACAGAGTGAAAAATGCAGCCTACAAAATGGGAGAAAATATTTGCCAACTATGTATCTAATAAAGGATTGATCTTTAAAATGTATAAGAAACTTCTGCGACTCAAAAACAAAAAAACAAGTAAAGAAACAGAAACCCTAATAACTTGATCTTAGAAATGAACTAAGGACTTGAATAAACATCTCTTCAAAGAAGATACGCAGATGACCATCAGTCTATGAAAGAAATGCTCAGTTTCACTGAGCCATCACAGAAATCCAACCCCAAACCCCAATAACATATCGCCTCACAGCTTTTGGGATGACTATGAACAACAACAACAAGAAAAAGATAACAAGGGTCAGTGAGATCAAAACACTTTGCACACTACTGATGGTAAAGCAAAAAGGTACAGCAGCTGTAGAAAACAATTTGGAGTCTTCTTAAAAATTGAAAAACATAGTAGAAATGCCACATGATCCAGCTATTTCATTTCTGGGAATTCCCCCCCCCAAAATAAATATTGAAATCAATATGTCAAAGAGATTATTACCACTCCCCTGTTCATTGCGGCACTATTCACAACAGCCAACATGTAGAAGCAACCTAAATTTCCACTGGCAGATGAATAAAGAAAATGTGATACGTACATAAAATGGAGACCATTCAGCCTAAAAAGGGAAGGAAATTCCACAATATGTGACAACTGGAGGATGCTATGGTAAGGGAAATAAGTCAGTCACAGGAAGATAATATGGCATGAGCCACTCGTGTGAGGGATCTAAGATAGTCAAATCCATAGAATCAAAGAGTAGAATGGTGATTGTCAGGGGCTGGGGGGAAAGGGAAATGGGGAGTTACTAAACAATAGAGGTGAAATTTTAGTTAATCAAGATGAGTAAGTTCTAGGCATCTCCGGTCCTACCTTGTCCTTGAAGTCAACAATGGTATATGGTAGGTACACTTGAAAATTTTTTGAGAGGGTAGACCTCACTTTGTACTTTTACCACCCAAAATAAATATTTTTAAAAATGGAAAAATAAAAGAAAATCCCAGTGGCAGCTTAATTTACATATCTATATGCAACATTTATAAAATTCAGAAAAAAATCTTGAATTTTAACATACATTTCTCCTGGAAGATTTTAGATGAGGAATTATTTTCTATTTGAACATTTATATTGATACTTCATTTAACATTCGGTCCTACCTCTTTGAAGAAATGGTGAGAAAACACTGTATATAAAAGAACAATTGCTGGAGGAACCAGGGACTACAGGAGGGAAAGGAATGAATAATTGGAGCAAATAATAATTGCTCAAGAAGGTTTACTTCTGGGATAATGAAAATATTTAGGAACTACATAAAGGTCAAGGTCATGATTATACAGTATCATGACATACTAAATGCTTCTGAATTTTCCATTTAAAAATACTTACTATTATAAAGTTACATAGATTTCATCTATATTTAGAAGAATTCTCCCTCATTATGAATTAATTTTATCACATATTTTAGAAAATTATTTTCAACAATTACACTTTAAAAATATTTTCAACAATAACACTTTAAAGAGCTTTTTATGTTTGCCAAGTACTTTATGTATTCACAATATAATTTAAGCATGTTTTTCCTTCAAACTGATTTATGTGACCCATTGAAGATTATAAAATATGTGCTAGGTAGACTTTATAAGTGCCACAGTGATAGAATTTTAATAGCAGTGAAATTAATTCCTGACAAGTAATTCTATTTTGTCCTTTTTAAGTGTACATATTCTTTATGAAATTAAAAAGGATTTGTTTCAAAATAAAATTTCAAATCTTAATTATGGGTGACATTTCAGAATAAGTATGGATTCCTACACTAAGAGATTTATTATGTTGAAATCAGAACTTAGAAACTGAGAAATATTCCTGTTTTGCAATGATTGATCCATCTTATCAAAAATCCTTTCTTCCCAGTAGCACCTGTGGCTCAAAGGAGTAGGGTGCAGGCCCCATATGCTGGAGGTAGTGGGTTCAAACCCAGCCCTGGCCAAAAACTGCAAAAAAAAAAAAAAAATCCTTTCTTCCACTTAGTGTACTTAATGAGCAATAGTATTGATTTATATAGATGACTTTATATAGTAATAACTATGAGTAATACATAATTGTAACATAAAGTAATTTAGAAAATTCCTAAAGACTTATTTGTTTTGCAAAATGTATTCAGCTGTAACTTTGCATAAGTATATGTAAAGTACAAACTGAAGTATACCCAGTTTTTGTAGGTGAAAGTAGATTAAGTATTTCAGTTTAATATTCACTCATTCTCCTACTTTAACCTTATAAAACTCAAATTCCCCTTTGTAGCCTGCTATTTTTACTACATATCTATAGAAAAACATGAATGAGGTTAACATACAAGGACTCAGTGTCTTAATCTAAGGTCCCTTATAAACAAAACCTGTGACAAGACCTTGGGTACAGCAGTCCCATTGGTAAGCCTACATGGCCAGGTAGCAGGTAGTCACCGGCTTCAGGTTAGTATTGAGTACATTGGACAATTGCTTTCCATTGCCCACATAAGTGAAAAAGTCATTTCAATTCAAGTTGGAAGGAGGCTTAATGTGGTAGGAGGATGGGAAGGGGGTTGAGGTGCTCTCACTGAATGGGCATGGAGAAGGGGGGATGTTTGGCACACCTTTATTTGTGGGATATAACCACAAGAGGGTCTCTACCTAACAAAATCAAATATTTTGACTTGCTTGTTTGTATCCTCATGTGAACCTGAAATAAATTTACTTTAAAAAATAAAATGAAATAGGGCTCTGTGCCTGTGGCTCAATTGGCTAAGGCACCAGCCACGTACACCTAAGGTAGCGGGTTCGAATCCCCACCCTGGCGCCAAACAACAATGATGGCTGCAACCAAAAAAAAAAAAAAAAAAAATGGCCGGGCGTTGTGGTGGGCGCCTGTGGTCCCAGCTACTTGGGAGGTGGAGGCAGGAGACTCGCTTGAGCCCGGGAATTGGAGGTTGCTATGAGCTGTGATGCCATGGCACTCTACCCAGGGGGATAGCTTGAGGCTCCGTCTCAAAAAAAAAAAAAAATAAAATAAAATAAAATGAAATATGGAAAAAATAATGAAAGCCATTTGCAGGAAGCAAAGAGAGTGGGGGGTGGGGGCAAGGAGGAAGGGAAGCCAGAGTGAAGAAGCTTAAGCAGCTCAGGGTGGGATCTGCCAGCACTGTCAGGAATTGGCTCTGTGAAGGACAGACGTCGTTTCCCACAGGCTGCCTCTCCCATGTGAGGGTGGCCCCAGAAGATGTCAGTTCTCCCACGTTCCCAAGCTGTGCTGGTACCCGGGCTTGGTGGGGTTCCACAGCAGTGGAAGGCGCCCTGGGGACACCACACACACAAGAGCAGCATGAACTTGGGAGGGAACCCTGTCAGCACCTGGGGAGGCTGAGCTGCTCCAAACACAGGCCCACAGAGCTGCTCAGAAGCCGAGGAGAGAAAGCCCGGCCGCTGCGTCAGCCCCCAGTGTGCCCAACTCACACATCCGCATCACATCAGGAGTGGCTTGGGAACACACGTCTTCCTTGTTCCATTTCTTTTATTGTAAGCAGCTGAAGTGGGCAGACACTTCCTTAAGTGATTTTCACATGTTTTCTCTCTCAGCATTTTCTTATTTATGTTTTGGGGCTACCAAGCTATAACTGAATACACCACCATAGTAATATAAAAAATAGTCTGTAAAATTGTGGGGTATATATAAGATAGATGATTAACTTGCCCAGGTGCCTACAAATTTCTCAGGTGAAAGGGTCACTATGTATTGAAGTCCCAAGGCCATACATACGTTTTCCTCATTATTTAAAAAATGGTGTTACAAATGGGGATTGTTCTCTCAGTGACTGAAAAGATGGATGTGTGACTAATGGTCCTTTCCATCCTACGTAAATGGAGACGCTCCCTGTCCTTCAGTGATGACTTACTGTGTGTGACTGAAGCCATTTACAACTAAGTCTCTCCCACTCGCTGTCTTTCTAACACCTTCACTGAAATATAAACACACATTTTGAATTGCATTGTATAGCACTAAATTGACTTTGCATTAAAAAGGAAAAAATTCTCTTCTAAAGAGCACTCTTTAGTGTCCATTCTAATGCCTAGAAGCATTAACTGTGTGTACAAAGGGCAGTGTGAAAGACGAGCAGAGCTGCTTTTTCCACCCAATACATAGAAACAGACCATATTTTACAATTGTGGAGGAGCCTCATATGTTGCTTCTGTGGCTATTTCTCTTGGTCTGTGCTTTTTCCATTAGTTATTATGCTCTTTTTTTAAAATTAAAGGTGATTAGGATTATCTTGTGAAAATCTAATAGGCAGTCTACATCACCACAGATATCAACCTTCTTTTGTTACATGTCATCAGTTGCCAAATCTTTGGGGGTTTTCTTTTATCACAAATTTCTGCTTTTCAGACTCCTTTTCAGTCTCTGTACCACTAACAGATTGTTTTGCAATATTTACTGGGTGTATCCTGTAGGCTAAGTATGGGTCTAAATGCTAAATCATTGTGCGTAGCTACCAGCTAATGCCTCTTCCTCCCTTACTGAGACATGTTTTTTAGCTGGAAGTAACATGAAATTATTATTCAATCTAGTTCCAAACAAATACAAAGGTAAATTGCCAGGAGAGAGGAGCAATCTCAGTCTATTCAAGAGCAGTCAGTCATACAGGCTATCGCTGGGATCACAGCCTGGACCCAGAAATGCCTCAGGAACTCGGCTGTCTCTCTTCTCTGCTTCTCTTTCTGTAACCATATTCTTTGAAATTCTTTGCACATTAGTTTTTTCTCACCTTTAAGTTCCCATGTTCAAATATAGACAAATAGCTGCTTCCAAGTTTATGTGTTCTAACTAAAAGGATGTTACAAAAAATAATTAATCCATTAAAGTGAACTCTTTTTTTTCTTTTTGAGACAGAATCTCAAGCTGTTGCCCTGGGTAGAGTACCATGGCGTCAGCTCACAGCAACCTCAAACACTTGGGCTTAAATGATTCTCTTGCCTCAGCCTCCCAAGTAACTGGGACTACAGGTGCCTGCCACAACGCCCAGTATTTTTTGGTGGTAGTTGTCATTGTTGTTTGGCAGGCCTGGGCTGGGTCTGGATTCAAACCCACAAGCTCTGGTGTATGTGGCTGGCATTCTAGCCACTGAGCTATAAGTGTTGAGTCCATTAATGTGAACTCTTAACGCACACATTTACTCATGGAGACTTAGCTGTCTTTTATCACAGCCATCCTGTGACTCTTAAAATGGCACTTATTAAAGCTAAGAATGTCCATTTTAGTGCCCAGTAGAAACTAAAATGAAGCTTCAGAATCTTCCTCCACCTGCAGGTAATATATGTGGATTATACTAATGGTATCCTGAATACAAAAGCCTTGAAGTTGTACAAGTCGAGTAATTGACACCAATCCTGAGCCACATTGATTTAATTTCACATTAAATCAAAAGAAAAGATAGAATATTAGTCTAAGGCAAAAATATTCTTGGACAGGACAGGCCTCTTGTGGCTTTTAAAATCACACTTCCTCAATATCAGCTCACATTTTGTTTGGCTTGATTAGTGCTAATGAACAGAAGCAGCTCAGTGAAAGGATTCATGCCATCCAACTCCGAGATGTCAGAGATGCCAGGACCAACTATTTAAAATCTCATTGGCTTTAATGCCAAAATCTTCGCCGAGGACTATCTGGCACCTATATGGGGGCCTTTGCACTGTAAAAAAATATTCTTCCCTTCAGTGTCCTTGATGACCTCTCCTGCTAAAAAAGGAGACAGAGGAAGCTACCTGAACTTCACTGATGCCAACAGATATGTGCCCTGCTGAGCCCAAAGGCAGGAAGGGTAGTTAGTGCACTTGTTATGGCATCACCTCTAGGGTGGTTCTCCTTGATCTTGCCCAAATAAAAAGATCTGAAGACTGTCAAAGCATGCAATGCATTCTCTCTCTCTCTCTCTCTCTCACACACACACACACACACACACCAGAACTGTGGAATCATCTCACTTCCTTGGGAAGGTTCATACCTATGACAATATCTTAAGCATCCCAGTAGGTATGAGACAAACACCATTCTGGGAAGACATAGAGACTAGGAATAAAATCAATACAATCAATATTAATTTGACAAAAGGCCTCTATTTATTTCAGGCAAAAGAGAACTGAAGAGCTGTGGCCGTCTAGGAACTGGAGCCAGTGGGCCAGGATTCCCCTGCATGCTGCATTCTTCTCCAGTAGGTAAGTGCCACTTGTAGAACCTAGAGACTTTGCTTCTCTGCCTGAACGTCTATCTGCCCTAAGGTTCTGGTCTTCCTAAGGATCTCGCAGGAAGAACCCACTCAGAAAATGCCGTCCAGGCCCTGCACTTGACAGCAACACCTGGCACAAAGTTCATTGTCCTTCTTAAAATGTTGAGTCTAATAAAAAGGACACAGTAGCTATAGTTATTTAAAGAATAACTTTGTTTGCATTTCCCTGCTGGTGCCATAAAGTCACCAGTAAATTTATAAATTGGTGAATTTATAAAAAAAAAAAAAGTTCCTGGTCATTGCAATAAAATGCTTAATCTTGTTTAAAACTGAACTATGGCATTAGGAACTTTGTGAAATACTTTCCTAGGATGGTTTTCAAATTGACATAGAATATTTCCATAGTCTTTATTCCCTAAAGCAATCCCTATGTTAATTGCCTTTTCTAAAGAGCATTTCAGCATCTTTTGTAAGCATAGTGATTCCTCATGTAAATAATACAGGAAGACGTCACCATTCTGTTCCGAAAATGTGAGGCCACTTTGATATCAACATCCAACATTGCAGTGGGTAATTAACAAACATAGCAAACAGACATGCTGTCATTTCAAAGGCTTGTCTTCTCTGGATAGCTTTAAACCTCCCTAGTGTTTTTTAGAATCTGTCCTCCTTTTAACTGCTTGAGTGTCTCTCGTGGGAACTCATAAATGCTTGATTTGATCCCCTCCTGCTCACCAGTCCAGAATGAGGTTCAGTTGAAGCCTGGAGACCTGGAAACAAAACATCAATTCTGTTGAAGACACTAGAATCTCTCCAAGTCCTACCTGGTCCAGATAAACAATATTACACCAAGTTGAGAAGGAAATATTTCCTTCCTCTATGTCAATGCTTTAGTCATGGTCATCCACAGAAAACCAGCGGGACCCCCAAGTGTGACAGTCGCTTCATTGTCCAACTTTCTTTAATTGATAAACACTCAGGCATTACCCTCACATGTAAGGTTCGATGACCTCAGGGTTGGCGTGATTGACTACTAGTTGCATGTTGTGTCCAAAAAGACAGGGTCCTGTTGCTGTACCCTGAGATTGGGTTTCAGTCAAATCCACTTCACCCACAACTTGCACATTGTTTTTGAAAAAAGAGGGGCTCTGTTCTACCCAGCAACGAGCTCTCAGTTCATCAAGCTCCTTAACCCCCTCACTGAAGACGGATGTGGAAGAGGGCAAGGGCGCATGAAGAGAAAACACACATTTCTGGAGGCAGATAGGTCCTTGGGGAAGAACAGTACCACCCAAAACATGCAGTAGTGCCTCTACATGTGACAGATATTGGAATGTGGAGTGACAACAAGCCCTCCTTCCTGTGAAGTCTGAGCAACAGGGCAAAACGTAGGCAAGATATCCTACTACACGTTTTTAAATTAAACAATTTTCCTAAATGTCTACTGACAGTTATTAGAAGGAAAATTCTACAGATAGCCTGCTATTCCTGCACTAAAGGAGCTTCTGCATTATAAAATCATAAATTTATTTTATTTATTCTATCAGCTTGCCCAGATAGTTCATTATGCATTATCTATCTGAAGACTTTATAGATTAACATAGCTTTATGAATCTCTCTGTCTATTCTCTAATAGTCTGAACATAACCTTTAATTTTTTCCTAATGCAATAGCAATTTAATGGGCTTCCTATTGTGCTGAATCCCTTTGTTCTCATATAATGTGGAATACACTTAAAATGCCTGTCTGCCCTTTGGTTGAATCCAGAGCTATTCATAATGTGATTTCTTCCTTCATCCTGGGCTCTGCCCATTAAGGAGTAGTGTGTACTACTCGAGATTCCTGAATGGTCGGGGAAGAAAAGCATCATTATTTCTGAAGCTCCATGAAAGTAGTTTATGCCCTTTAGATCAGTGGTTACCACACCTCAATGATCAGCAGAATTTCTTGTGAAGCTTTTTAAAAATCTTGAGTCATCGGGTCTCCATCTTGAGAGATTCTGATTTAGTAGACTCAAGATTTTTTTTTTTTTAAGCTGAGTTAATCCTGATGCTCAGGACCACAGCAGTGCCACAGAATAAACGCTGAGCACTAGAATATATTATCCAGGTCTCCCTTCAAAAAGTAAGGACTTATTTCCTCCAACTGATGAGAACATTGTTAGCAAAAAAAAAAAAAAAAATTAAAAAGGTGGGGTGCTAAGCTGCCTCTCACCTGGCGACATCTGTAAAGAGTCATCTTGACTTCAGCCCTCCAAAAGGAAGGGTGAGGTCGGCAGCACCCAGACACTTCTGGGTGTTGATCCTGAGAACACACCCTCGTAAACCTGCTACACCCTGCTGTCCCTTTCAAGTCCAGTTTCCTGGGAGCCCAAACTGTGACAGATCTTAATTGTCAGAGTTCAACTGGCAAAAGGGAGTCCTCCTTGACTTCCCTAAAGACGTTTCTCTTCAATCGGGATATAAACCCAATTCCACAAAAGAAATAGTCTAATCTTGCATAGCCCTCCGCTCACCTCCATAAACCTCGCTCTCTCAGCGCTTCTGCTTTGCCAATCGCTAGCTGCTCACAGTGCCCTGCCTGCACTACGTGGACCATCCTCCCGTCAGACACTCTCTCCTTTCTTTCTCTTAATCCAAACCCACATTCCTGCCATTGCTACTCATAGCTATATTCTTCCCTACAGCTTTTCTCCTCACTTTGTGGGCACTTATCTAAGCAAGCGTATGTATTCTCTTGTATTACGCTAGTATAATCGTGGATTTCCTCACGTATCACCTTGTAATTTATATAGCGTATGTTCCTAGAGAGAAGGAACCAGGCCTTCAGGTTTATTTCATGTTGTTTGGGTTTTGCTTTGTTTTACATAGTATGTCTAGAGAATGAATTCAAGACGATAATAATGATCGATGTTCTAACGTGAGACATTGTTGTCACCAGCCGCTGATTTTGCCAGGCTTTCTAAAAGGTATAATGATGTACATATCTACATGCACTCAAACGTTGTACTGAAAAGCAACGCTACTTCCTCGTGGAATAACTTGCTGAAACGCTCGAGTTTTCATTATCTCTATTATAACCCACCTGATGCTTTCCTTAGTTTGTTACTTTGATTTCTTTACATGTTTGACTAAAAAGATTAATACTTAATATTTTAACTTGTTTTGTGTGGCTCACTAATTTTGGTTTCTGTAATGTATCAATGTGATGAGCAGAGTTTTGTCCTTAACATCTGGACTGTAGTTTCAGTTGTGCTTTTACAGTTATGCACAGGTTGTCGGGTTGTACTGTATATTGCTGGGAAGAAAGGAATGTTCCCATCCTCACCCCACCCCTTGCAAAAAAGCATCTAGATTTAGACTAAGAGGATTCAGAATTTGAATCCTGCTCAGATCTATTAACTTTTGCATTTTAGAGTTATTTTCATCTGTCTTTCAGTGTGCTTTGTACTACCACCGGGGTAAAAATAAAGCTCACCTCTGTAGATGGTTGAGGACAAAGGGAGGTATTCATGGAGGTGATCTACCAGATGCCTGGCACATGAGAAGTTCATGGTAAAGGTCAGCTCTTGTTGCTAGCATTTAAAAACGTTTCCCCAAGCCAGTACCCTCCATCACTGCTGATATGATATTTCAGGGTGTGTTGGAGAATGTGGCCCAGTACTTTAACTCTCTACACTCAGAAATGGACATAGCTCAGTCAGGAAAGAAATGCATCAAATATGACAATTGGCTGGATACTATAGCAGTGTTATTCTTATCTCAGTAGAAAATTATCTGTCTTGGTAGTCGAGTCAAGTATGGAAACTCATGGTTTTAAACCATGGTGATCATCAAAATAACTTGGGGAGATTTAACAAAGAAACTTTCCCATTTCACTTTGACATTCACATTTAGTTCAATGACATGAATCTTGAGGTGTCTGTGTTTTTCTGCAGGTGATTCTTACGTGTATTCAAGGGTGACAACCCTGGTAAAACTGGCAGATTAAAAAATGTTGGTATTACTAAACAGGTTAGAAAAACAAAAGTAGGTGACATTTGAGACTTGAAATCAAATATTGCCTGTGAACATGAAACTATTATACTTATGGACACAAAATGTATTAGAGCCAAGAGGTGAAGTCTCTTTAAAGTGAAAGAATGGCTCCAGGGCCAAGATGTAGCTGTACTTTACTAAAGCCATTAATATCTTTAGGGAAAGCTGTGTCCCCTAGAAAAAGTGCTAGTGATCAATGGAAGGACATCAAGTGGAGTCATAGTGGGAAGACGTGAATTAGGCAGGAGGAAGGAGATATTTACCAGCAGCCTCAAAAGTTAGAATTAATTAACACTGGTAAGGACACACATTTTGGGAAAATGAATTGATATGCTAACTCAACCTGATATTCTTAAAAATTCTTAATCTGTACTACGATGTTCTCACTCTATAATCATCCAGTAATCTTTCTGATTTTTGGCATGCTACACAGAGAAACTCTTCACTTTGAACTGTGAACAGTTATTCCAATTGATAAAAGAATTCTCACTGAGAATTAAGAAAGGGATATTCATGATGGATACACAGATGTACGCAGATCTCTTGTTAACTTGGTGAATCACCGTAAGAATCCCAAAGTGTAACTGAATTTAAGAGACAGACAAGGTGAGTTCTGAGGCTTTAAATGCTGAGAACCTGAACTGGAGGGGTGACAAATCTGCAGTCTGGGGGCTCAGCTCAGAACTAGCTTCTCTCTCCACCAAGAGACAGTCCTCTGCTTAACAACCACTGAAGCCTGTTGCAAGAAATTCATCAGAGTTGTCAAGTCACTTCCTGAAGCAATAGGAAAGAAAGACCTACCTCAATGTTTATTCCCTGAGAGCAGGAAGTTTCACAGAATAATTACATATTTATAGCTTTTCTCTGATCTCTAAACTGGTCTAAAAACAGGGCTAAAAAATACATTTTTTAAAAATCACTAATGTTGTGTGTGACAGTGATGTGAGCAAAATCACTAAGCCTGTCGCCAGTGAGCAAAAAAGGAAGCTGGTTTGATCGATCAGAAAAAGCCTCCGTGTTGACTGTATCCCACCGTCTGCAAAGCTAATCTGTAAAGTGTTAGCAGTAAAAGAAGCACAAGAGAGCTGAGTGGGAGTAAACCAGGAGATGCAGAAACACCGTGACAAGTAACAAAAGATTGAAAAGGTGAAAAAATCATTCAGTAATTTCTGGAATACTTAGAGAATCTATTCTTGAACAAATCTCTTTCAGTAAATATTTTCGTAACAAGAGAAGCAAAGGCAGATGAAATAAAAATTCACGAATGAAAATAGAAACTGAGTGATGAAACGAAGGGGCATCTGAAGTTCAAAGAATGTAAATAAAGAAAATATTTCACATGGAAAAAGGAAAAACCAAAGCCATTCTTTGTCAAACCAGTAACAGGTAAATCCTGAAACCAAATGATTATTCATTTGGGCTTGAGAGGAGATAAAGCTATTTTAAAGTCCTCTTCAGTCATTCACCTCTGTCATTTAAGCATTGTCTTCAAGAGGAAATGTGACAGGCAATTAAAAAGAAAACGTTCTGGTCTTTATTACCTTCCATAAAGGATTGATTCCTTTCCCTTCTTTCAAGTTGACAGAGCTATCCAGAGCTCCCTCTCTCTACCGCATGCCCCAACAGACACAAGCTAAGAAAGAAGAAAAAATGATTTGATTTCTGCCTTGCATTCCCCTATAATTTAACCCCAAGAACCACATAATTAGGCAGATAGGTATATAAACAGACATCGGTATGTTTTTTTATTTTATAGAAAATGAAAGAAATATGGAAAGTAAAAGAAAAATTCAAATTATCATGTTCTCTTTAGCCAGAGATTGTTTTGTTATTACAAGGAACATTTTAGTGAAATTCCTTCTGCTTTTACACACATACATATACATTCAAGTATACATGTGTATATACATTTTATCCTTTTTCTTTTCTTTTTCTTTCTTTTTGAAACAAGGTCTCACTTAGTCACCCTTGGTAGAGTGCTGTGGTGTCTTAGTTCACAGCAACCTCAAACTCTTGGGCTCAACTGATTCTCCTGTCTCAGTCTCCCAAGCAGCTGGGACTACAGGCCCCTGCCACAATGCCCAGCTATTTTTTTAGAGATAGGGTCTCACTCTGGCTCAGGCTGCTGTCGAAACTGTGAGCTCAGGCAATCCACTTGCCTAGGATTACAGGCATGAGCCACCGTGCCCAGCCTACATTTTTATTTTCAATTTAATAGCTCTTCATATCCCACTTCACCCCATCTCCTGTAATAGTCCTCTTCAGGACTGTACTGAACCACGCTTACGATACTTTCATTTATAAGTGTTGTTTTAGGGATATAAATTATCTCAGGCACAGTGAGTCATATACAACTTTCTAGCAAATTTTCCTAAATAGTCTTGCTCTATACATAGAAGAAATTATTAGTTCTAAATCCAAGATCAACCATAGAATAAACAAAACACTACTGAATATATGAACTCTATCAAACATGGATGGGTCCTATAGTTTTTCAAGTTTTATTTTAGTTCAAAGTCATAAAGTTAGAAATAGGAATCACTACAATTCTCCATTTGGACTCTTTTTACTTTGACAGTAAAGATAATTAATTTATTATTTTCAAGGGTAGTTCCTCCTAAAAACAAAATTTTCTCATAATCGAAAGAAAAGGTAGCATAAGTAGATATACAAACATAAAAGTACATTTTGTACTATATTAATATGTATTGTTAACATGTTTTATGGCATAATTTTTCTTTTCCTAAAAGACAATTACAGTAAGTCTGTCATGCACCACAGTCCCTGCCCCAGCCTTTCAGGACTAACGTGCTCATTCCCCCCACTACTCAGAGTATGGACAGCGAAGGGTCCTTTTAGCAGTGGTTCTCAACCTTCCTAATGCTGCGATGTATTTTCATTGTTACAAGGAGGTCGCAATCCAGAGGCTGAGAACCTCTGCTTTAGGATGACAGAGAAAGTCGCTTTGCCCAAGTTTATGGTCTCTTTCTAGAGACAGTTTAAATACAGTCACATCCAGAGCAGAGACACAGAAGCTAACCTCCTTGTGCCTCCTTGTGACCCCTGTGCTGTACTACCCAGCTCCAGAGCTTCTTGCTGGCTCGCCTCTCTTCAGCTTTGGAGACTGGACCAGAATTTAACTTCCACCCCTGTCCAAGGCAGCTTCCTCCACTTACCAATGGGGCTAATCTTGAAAATACTTCAATAACTTTCTTTCAATTATGAGAAAATTTTGTTTTTAGGAGGAACTACCCCTGAAAATAATAAATGAATTATCTTTTATTCAGAGTCTGCTACCTAGGTGATCTGACTTAGAAGAACTATTATCAGTGGACACCACATATTAATAGAGGAATGTTTTGCTGTCTCATTACAAAGCTTGGAAATGGGGTCCTGTTGCTTATAATTTTATCTTCCAATTGGTGTATAGACTTTTAATTTAAAGCGTAACATTGGTCTTCAGAATAGCACAGATTTGGGGTCACTGATGGAACATCTTCTCAAATCTATTTGATATAATTGTAGAGCAATTGTGTTGTAAAAGTGGTCCATTAACATAATCCTTTCTCCAAATCAATTTTCTGAAGAAGAATTTCATAAAGTCTGTGTGACCTGCTTTTGACACACATGAAAGATGCAAATGCAGGACTATTTTTAGCCGATTATGAATATACAAATAACCCTCACATTACTTACTACAAATATCTACCTAGAGAAGCAGCTGTTGGAAGGAGAAATCGATGCCGCTGCTCAAGTCACTATTATACCTTCCCTTTCTCAGGGTTGCTACTCAGTAAAAACATTTCTATTTCAATTAAGCATCAATTCTTTTATGTATACTGTAGAGTTTTGCCCCTACATTAGATGTCAACAGTTGGGAAAATGGTAAAGGTAAGAAACTCTACCTATGGGAGTGAAGAGTAGAGAGTGTCAAGAAGAAATCATCTCTTCATCTGGCAAATTCTTATCACAAAGTATGAATGAGTCATAATCATCCCTACACAGTTTTTATCTGTGGAAAACATTAAGCACTAAACATTCAATTTGATTTTAAAACATATATTGTATGTTATATACAAGTTACTATGTTATATGGAATATATAGAAGCTGATATTCTCATAAGCATAAAGCAAATGTTTTATCAGTCTAAGGCAAGGCTGGAAAAGAACCAGCAGGTGTCCAGGGGGTTCGGTGGAAGCAGAGAATGTAGTGTCCCAAAATGCTCTGTGAAGATAATGTAACAGAAGATCTAAGGGAGGGATTACTCTGGAGAGTAATTTCAAACCAGCATTGTCAGGAAAAGGGCATGAAATTAGGAAAAGCTGAGAGCTATGCAGGGGAAGCAGAAATCCTGTTATTATATTTCCTCCCTCTCTCTAGAACCCTTCATTAGCTAATGGAATAAGTCACTCTTTTTCTTACATCACTTTAAACCCAATCTAAAGAGAAACCAGATGGTAAAATGAGGGCTAGCCTAACTAACTCCACTCATGGCAGTGTATTCAAACTTAAGATACAAAATCATCCCGCTAAACATTTCGGAGAAAAGCAAAAATCAGTTCTAAAAACTGAACCAGAATTACTTTGTTGAGAGTTGTAAGATAGTGACAAAAAAAGGAATTTCTATCAAGAGAACTGAAATCTGATAACGCTAATATAGAATCTGCTGAGATCTGCTCCTAGGGTTTTTGTTGGGTAACTAATAATCATATTTCATATGGTCTTTAATTAAAAATGGGCATTTAAAAAATATTCCAGTGGAGAGTTAAAACAAAATTAGACTTTAAGCTCTTGTGTGATGAAACTGATACCTGAGGAGACCGTCACCTTATCTTACATACGCTACAACTTTCTTACCTTTTGAAAAATTTCACCTTGGAAACATTTCATTCATTATATCTGAAAATAAATTATAAAAGGAGACAAGTGCTACTTTGTCATTGAAATACAAAAATAGCTGCAACAGACTAATGTAGCACTATTTACAGTGTAATTTGAAGGCCTAGTTTAGGGATCTACAGGCGGAAAAAGTTAATTATAATTTTCGGTTCAAACAAAGATGTTAAGAAGCAGCTTTCTGCAGAACATTGTGGTACAACAGTGAATCTGAGGGATGCTAAGGCATCCGAACTGCAGCCTCTCCCCTTCACCGCCAGGCAGCGTCCTACAGCTGGTCCTGTCTTTAACCCTCCGCACCTCCACTGCCCTTGTCCCTTTCAATCCTCAGTTAACTGTGTCAAAATTTTCTGGCTTAAACAAGCCTCAAAGGAAGTTGAAGGAAGTTGTAGTGGTTTGAAACAAAATCTATAAAATATGAAGAATGGCTATTTCCCTATCTGCTGCAGAAAATCTAGTTTAGGTTGTTTGAGGTGTGTTACAAAGAGTAAAGTGGTCTAGTGTGGATTGTTAGAGATCCACCTTTTCTGACACAGAGAGCAATTCTAGTATCATCTGCACTTCTGCCCAGAGGCCTTTGGGATCCCATCACCTACTGTCTGACCACAGAACAAATTCACATTTCACATATATTTCACTAGCACCTAAGAGATGACAGGTGCCAATCTAAGTCCTCAGTGTTCATTCAAAACAAGACAGACCATGGGCACAGCTCCTAGATAGAATGTGCTGTCTAGAAAATAGGGGATTTAATAAAGTGCGCAAATAGATACACACAGAAAATAAAATATTGGTGAGTCCTCTTAAGGGGAAAAAGAAAGAGAGAGAAGAAAGGGGATGGGGAGAGGAGGGGAAAAAAAGAAAAGAGAAGTATTTCTGTGGTGTTCCTTCTTCGGAGTATTTGGGGAATACTTCTCCAATGAATGTGATCTTTAAGCTGGAATCTGAAGGATAAGGAGCCAGTAATTTGCAGATGGACTTCAAAGCTCAGAGGCAGCGGCTGTGGATGCCTTGAGGTGGGAGAGTTTGACAGTCCCCAGCTATGAAAGGACGTTGTCTGGGGAGCATAGATTGTGACAGGGAGACTTGGACACCAACAGGACCAAATCAAGCCACCCCATGAAGCTATGTGGAGAGCTGTTATTCTATTGCTGTGAGAAGCCATGTGCCATGGTCTGCATGTGTGATGATATTAGGAACTGGGGCTTTGGAGAGGAAATTATGTCATGAGGGCTCATGAATGGGATGAGTGCCCTTGTAAAAGAGACCCCAGTGAGGGCCTTTGCCCCTTGCCTGCCCAACGTGAGGCTGTATGAGAACATGGCCCTCTGTGAGGGAAAAGCACCTCCCTAGACACTGAATCTTCCAGATCCCAAGGTCCAGACTGTGAGAAATATATTTCTATTGTTTATTAGCCACCTAGTTTATAAATTATTGTAGCAGCCCCCCCAAAACTAAACCACCATATTAGAATTGTAAATAAGGGGGCTACCCAATATCACAATATTTAAAAATATTATCTTCACTTAACAACAATAACAAAATTTCCAAGCAGTCCAAGTTTTAAAATGGCAAGGACTTGAATAAACATTTCTCCAAATATATACAGATGGTCAATAAACACATGAAAAGATGCTCATAATAATTAATCATTAGGGAAATACAAATCAAAACCACAACGGGCTACCACTCCATACCACTAGGAAGGCTATCATCAAAAACAAAACCACAAAAAAAACAAGCTGGCTAGAATGCGGAGAAATTGAAATTCTTGTTCAGAATCGGTGAGAATGCAATATGGCTCAGCAACTGTGGAAAACAGGATGGCAGTTCCTCAAAAAATTAAGCATAGGATTCCCATACCATCTAGTAATTCCACTTTGGGCTAGATACCAACAAAAATTGACAGCAGGGGCTCAAATAGATGTGTTTCCACCAATGTTCCTATCAGCACCATTTACATTATCTGATTTACTGTATTTACAATGTAATAGCCAAAAGGTGAAAGCAACCCAAATGTCCACCAACGGTGGAGTAAACAAAATGTGGAGTGTGTGTTTGTGTCTGTAATGGAATAGGCTTCAGCCTTATAAGTGAAGAAAATTCTGAAATATGCTGTAACATAGATGAATCCTGAAGATACTATTAGGTGAAATAAGCCAGACACAAACAACACATGCTACATAATTTCATTTCGATGAGGCATCTACAGTGGTCACATTCATAGAGACACCCCTGGTATTGCCGGAAGCTGAGGGGAGGAGGAATAAGAATTATTAATTGTACAGCTTCGGTTGGAAAGATGGAATAAGTTCTAGAAGTAGATGATGGTGATGGTTGCACAACAGTGTGAATCCACTTAAATACATAGTGAATATACTTTCAATGGTTAAGATGATAATTTTTATGTATAAAAAGTTATTATTCTCAGTGCCACATCCAGAATTTTGAGGAGGTCATGAATATTAATAATATTCAAATATTATGCACCTTTGTTGAATCTTTATTTTCCGATTTATCAGTTGTTATATTAAGGGCTACCATCCAGTGTACTCACTCTTGGAACATGTTAGAGATATACCTTCATCTTGAATTGTGAATATCCAAATTCATTTTTATTTTGAGTTGTTCTTGATTAATCAAGAAGCTTTGTTTCATAATCTCTTCCAGATCTTAAACTCTGCCTATTTTTTAATTGCTTATTTTCTTTTTCAGTGCTCCAGGAATTTCTTCTTCTTATGTGAATTCTTCTTCTTATGAAATTCTTCTTCTTGTGAACCCTGTTTTTTAAAGTTGATTGTCTTTGAAATGTTCATTTAGAAATTTTTTGAGTAGGAATTGGGTTTTTGCTTATTTTGAAATTTACTTTTATTTCTTTTAACCCCAGCAAGTCTACATATTTTGTCATTGCCTCAACTTAAAATTTGAGGTCACTTGATTCTAAGTAACCTTTTATGTTGCTTGTTTCAGCTTTCCCAGCTCATAAAGATCCAGGCCAGCCCCACAGTACCCCTGCCTCTCCACCTGTGCTTTTCCTGCTCTCATGTTCTTTCCAGGCACAAGGTTCTCCAAAGGCTCCCAATTTCTAGCAGTTAGTTCAGCTTTTTTTACCTGCAGTGCACAAGGAGGAGTCTTGCTCAGCCCATTCTGGGGCACTAACCACCTTTCCAGGGAGGCCCTGGCTAGGACAATATGAATCCCTGTGTCCGTCAGGCGTAAACTCCCAGAATGCCTTTGGCTATTTCTTTTTTTTTTTTTTTAAAGCCTACAGCACCCATTATTCTCAGGCAGTCTCCCATCCAAGTACTAACCAGGTCCGACCCTGCTTAACTTCTAAGATCAGAGGAGATCAGGCACGTTCAGGGTGATATGACCATAGATGCCTTTGGCTATTTCTGTTTCTGAATGCCAGAGACTATGCTTATCTCAGTGTGTTTTTGTTTCTTTTATGGTTCATGAAATATTTTTAAGTGTGTCTTGTTATCATTTTTTTTAATGCAGGGGAATTTGTAATTTTTTCCTCTAAACTCATGGGTTCATAGGCAAAGAAAAGTCTAGAGATTTATATACAAAACTATAAGGAGAATGGTGCTTATCACTAGATGTGGTATCCACATGGATCCCCATGTCTTACAGTGACCAATCTTCCCATTTCCAGAGGCCTGCTGGGGAGAGAAGTTGAAAGGCTATAATGTTCTGTAGTTCCCAAATTCCACCATCTAGCCCAAAGCTGCTATGAACTATATGATTTTAAAAACCTTCTCAGATCACTCATACTTGGACATCAGGGAGCAATAATAACTACTGCAGTTGTTCCAGGAGTTTATTGAGAAAGTATCCTCATAGTTAAATGAAGCACATTGTACCTGGCACTACCACTGGAGGTGGAAGCAGTCTTGTGAGACCGACTCCTTAAATTGTGGGATCTGATGCTATCTCTATGCAGATACTGTCAGAAGTGAATAGACTTAGAGAACATCCAGCTGGTGTCCACTGGAGAACTGCTCGGTTGCTAGTGGTGAGAAACCCCCATATGTTTTAGTGGGCAGAAATGAGGTATTCTATGTTGGGTTGACTGTGGGGGTAGGGGGGAGTGTTTTTTCCTTATCTCTATCACAACTATATCACAAGTTACTTAATTTCAATTAAATATGCTATTAATTTCAATTAATATATTCAGGATCTCAGGCTGGAGACTGAAGAGAGGGAGATCAGAGATAAGAAAAGTCCCAGCCCATCTTGGAGAAGCTATGATGGTGGAGGCTTTATTTAAGGGTGAGCTATTGAATTAGTTTAAAACAAAATATGTGGTTATTTGGAATAGGCCAGAAAGGCAGAAAAAAATGTTGTTAGATTCAAGGAGTATCTAGAGTATAGAATTGGGTAGTAGTTTGAATATTGGAAGACAAGACATCAGTGAGAGACAAAAGTACTCCCCCAATATTTGGCAATATTTTGAAAGAGAAATACCATTGACAGGGATGGATATGAAAGATGCTTTTAAGAGTTTCTGTGTGAAATATAAGAAATATATGTGAAAAATTTGTCTGAACCAGACTTACTTAACACATATAGGGTGGTAATTCCATGATAGGTCAAGCAAATTAACATTAAATTTTATTTATTATTAAAAGCGATTTTAGAATTGAAAATAAGAGTGTCAGAGAACCTAAGTTCAAATAACAGTTCTGCGATTTAAAAGCTCCATGACCTACTTAAATTTTCTGAGCTTTGCTCTACCAAAACAAAAGTAATTCTATTCCCTGTTCGAGTGTTCTTACAAAAATTTTATGAGAATTGAATGAAGAACACCATACCACCTTATAAATTCTCAGTACTGTACAATCTTAGTTATAATATCACTGCTGTCACCTTCATGGTAAATACAAAATACTTACAAAATATTCTCTACAAGTTGGCTATCTTTTTATAACATTTTGTAATAAGTATTTTGTAGACAAAGGTATACTTAACTACTATTTTTCATTTTCCTTATTTATGGTAACTTTAGGGACAACTTTTGGGACACCCTATACTGCCTGTGTGATCTAATTTTTTTAAAAAAGAACACATGGTGAAATATTTAAGCATACATATCCATTTCTTTACAAATGACAAATTTACTATTCAGTAGGGCAGTTTGTTTAAGAAGGCAGATAAAAGTCAGATTATTTTTAAAACTTCAAGGAACTTGGGAACTACATTACTCTAATTAGATAATCAGAAAGTAAATGAGAAAAAAAAAAGAACAAGAAAACAGGATTAATTTGAAAAGAATCTATACGACCAGAAATGTCTAATAGAAGGTATATAGACATTCTTTCCTGTCTCATAACAGTGCCAAATCTTTTAAAGTACAAAGTATGCATCAACTACATAATTTCCTAACGTGTTGTCTTTTTGAAAAATATGATTGAAATTCATCCTACAGTATGCAGCTAAAACTGGAAATTCCCTGTTCCTGGTGATGTTTTCCTTCCAAGTCAGAGCTGGCAAGTAAACTTAGAACGACTTCAGAATCACTGGTAAATCTGAAGCAGACTGGGTCTCATTCTGCACAGCTTACCTGTCAGTTTATTAATTCAGTGATACTGTGTAACAAGCCACCCCACAACTCTGTGGCTTATAATAACAAGCATTTCTGGTCCTGCCCCCAGGCCTGCTTAGGCGGTTTGCCTGATCTAAGCTGCCCAGGTAGGCTAGTTCTGGTTTGGTTTGAGGGTCCAGACTGCAGTTTAGTTCACTCAGTTCCACATAGACTCCATCCAACTCATGGCTGACAACAACTAGTGCACAAGAACCAAACCTCACACCTGTGTCTGAGCATCTACTTGCCCCGCCTCTCCTAATCATGCTATTGACTAAAGCAAGTCACATGGTCAAGCTGGATAAGAACGGATCCGGGGAGGACGCTCAACAGAGACAGAAGAGGGAAACCAAACATTTGCCAAATACTGTCATACTAATGTCTCATGGTTACAGAAATATTGCTTATGATTTGTGAAAATAGTTGTAACTATTCCTATCAGTCTGTAAATACTGAAATGGAGTCTTAATGTTACATGTAGCATCAATATAAGACCTATTTAGAAAGCTTAGGAAACCTTGTCTTAGCCCATAAGTAGTAAAATGATCTTCCTATTGAAAGATACTTCAGGGAATGATGATAATGTTTTATATGTATATTCCATCCATACTGTACATTCAGAAAAATCATTAGATAATTTTAACAGTTTGGCTTTTCTGTAGATTGTCCTCTAATACACATAAAATTAGTGGCATATCAATATAGAATAAATGAAACAAAACTTTCATTACATGGTATGCAGTTAGCCCGTGGAGGTCATTGCCACAGGAGGTCAGTGAATCAAATACTGTGGCTACAATTTTGAAAGCTGTTTGAAAATTTTATGATGACTAATGGCATTCATCATTATTCATTCCAAGCTCCAGGTAATGAACTCTCCCACTTGAAGCTCTGACTGATCACCTAGGGGATCAAATGGAATGGTCCCCTTTTTGTCCCTAAACAATAGACTATTCATTTGGGAACATTCATAAAATAAGCTTGAAAATAGATAAAAACCAATATTGGAGACCTCCTAAAATCATAGAATGTTTCAATATTTCTGTGTGATAAGGCTAATTTTATATATCACTATCAAAACTGTTCTTTGTTAAAACATACTTAGATCAATGGGCCTCGATCACACTGAAGGGAAAAGAGATTGGAATTGCAGTTGTATATAAATAGATATACCATTTTTAATGCAGAATTCAGAACAAAGCCTCACACTCCCAAAGACAAAAATCTTTCCTTTTCCTCTGTATTTAAACACATATTACTATTAATCTGAGTATCTGTCCTAAAAGACACAAAAATTGAAGAGACTGTTATTTCATTTTCTCCCATTTTGCTTTGCTAACCAGTAAATTCTCCACTTGAATTGGAAATGCAAAAAAACAAAAAATGCAAATGTCAACATTGGTCTCCAGGTTAAGAATACATCATTTCTCCATCTGCACTATGGCATAGTAAAGCAGAAATACATAAAGTGGGATAGAGACAACTTTCCATTTCATCTAAATTGGGTTTTTTCCAGTGTTCTTTTTATTCTTTCTATTATGGAAAAATTGCACATCAAAATAAGAGATACATTCATGTTTTAATATAAACAGAAAATTTACCCCCAAGCCAAAATACATGTTTTGTGAAATTATCTATTTTGAATATGTAAACTCCTATAAACTTCTATTATCTCTCAATCAAAAGCACAGATAGCTTTAAATTGCTTTTATATTAGTAAAGGTGTTTTCATGGGTAGAGTAATTCTATCTTTTTTTAAAAACCATCATTATTTTATATTAATACAATTAAATACACTCATGACATTTTATAGAAGACAATACAAAATAAGGTAAAAGCAAATATAGAAAATAAAGACAGCTATAATTTTAGTAGATTGAAATAACATCTCATGTGTAACAGACACTTTATTCTTTTATTTATTTCTCTCATTATATTTTCTAATTGGTAATTGCCTGTACACAGAAAAACTATTAGGATAGGGATATTTATCTTGTATCTAGCCACTTTATCAGACTCTTTGCTAATTCTCTTTATTCTCTGAAGATTCCAAGTAGGGAATTATGTTGTCTATGTATAATTAGAATTCTGTCTCTTTAACAAAATTGTATCATTGCTTCTACATAATATTGTATTTAGTTTAACAGAACATTAACACACATTTCCTTTTTTTCTTACTAAATTGAAAATTACTCTTAGATTTAACTTTTAACCATGTTTATTTTTGTCATTATGATTTTAGAACTATTTATCAAACTGATTTACTGCCACACATGCAAGAAGTAACTTGTTGACATTTGGAAATTCCATCACAAAACTTACCATGTTAAAGTTCCAAAATTAAACATTTTGAGTGTATATTTTGAAACACACTAGTTGAGTAAGATCCAGCTATCAGCAGCTCAAGGATGCCAAATATTGTACTAGATGTTGGGAGAAAAAACAAACCTGTCAATGCCAAGAAATTATTGCTTTCAAGACGTTTTCATAATAGTTGGTTAGACAAGGAGAGCTATCACAGGGTGCTTAATGTAAGGATATCAAAGAACAGTAGTAATTAATATGGGTACTTATGTTAGGGCAGCATGGTGGCTTAAAGTAGTCACCAAAATAATTGAAGAAAATAAGAAAGGTTTTTGAAAAAAAGTATTTATTAACAACCTGCACAAGTCCAGCTCTGTCCTAGTGACTACTGGCTCCATGGAAAGTGCAGCTTCTAGGTTTCACACAGGAAATTGAGGAGTATCAGCTGCTCTTGGAAGTCTCCGAGGGTCCTAATTAACTCCGTTCTAAAAACAGGGCACCTGCAAGGTCTTGAAAACAACCCACCAGCAAGGTCTTAATAACAAACCATCTCCAGGGTCTTCATCAGTCTCATTCCCACAATCACCCAGGTCAGCCTGACCCAGAGCAGTCCAAAGTAGCCTAACAACATCCGTCCTCTGCCCTGTTCATATCTAGCTAGCTACCTGACATTTACAAGGTGCTGGTCACTGAGCTTACATATAGACATTGAAGTAGGGTTTCTATTTATCTAGATGATGAATCTAAGGTCCAAAGGTGGTTGAAGTACTGTCTTAGGTTACACAGCTAGTCCCCAGCCTAGCTTGCTTGAGGGTGCAGGCAATATGACCTAGAATCTTCCTAAACAATGTGTTCCATACTCTTCTGAGAAGCTAGAAAGACATGTCAATTACATGATAATAGATTGTGACAGTTTTATGGAGTTTTAAAAAATGATGTGGTATTTTGAGAGTGGAGAACGTTGCAGACAGAGGCTTTTTAAAGAGATAATGGTGTGAAGAGGTCAAGACCTAGGAGAAACAATGATAAGATTAATCTAATTGAAACAGAGGGTTTGTATGTGGGAAGCAGAATCATGAAATTAAACAAAGATTGGGGGAAATTATGAATGCTGACCTAAATACTATTTTACTTATTTTTTTAACCTTACAGGTAAGGGGAAACAATAGAGAAGACGGAAGATCATGAAACAGTAACCCAAAGACAGCCGATCTTCCAATTATCTTTCAGCAGTGAGGTTAAAAAGGGAAATTAGAATATTTCAACTTAAGCAATTATCAAGGAAAAGAAACCCCAAGAATCATAAGCAAAAATAATCAAAGCCATGAAAAATATGTGACATAAGAAATGGGGGACTTTGGATGTACTCAATACATTTCTTTAGCCTACTGCAGCCCCAAAGAGGGCAGTCAGAGGAAAAAAGCCTTGGATTCAAACGTTCTGATGCAATTTCCATCTTCAGAATTCTGTCAAACTGAGCTGGAAATATTTTTATCCAAATCCTCCTAAGATTTCAGGTAGCCTCCAGCTATGCTGAACCACTTTTCACACTGTTTCAAACTTTCCGTTTCTTTTATGCTGAAATATGGGTTTGCTTTATCTTAAAATGCACATGTATGCATGCATGCATATATACTCCAACAAAAAGCCTATGGAAAAGAAAAATTATGGAAATCTTTAAGAATATCAGAAATGATTAGCTTTATGCGGGTGTGGGGGCCCCATTCACACTTTATCTCACTAGTTTGTTCTTCCATAGAAGTGACCCTGGAAACAGAGACTTGTTATATAAAGTTCCATGCTAAAACACATTGTAATTGCCTTTGTAAATTTAGGATGGTTTAACCATTTTAAGATTTTTTTTGTATGTCTATCTAATATTATTGAAAATCTGATATCTTTTTCAGCAGCCAACATTTTACAGCCAGTAATTCTATCCCATCTTACTTAAATATTCAGATTTGTAATGATGGGTAATGAAATTATTTATAATCATAATTACAACTGAAAGTTCCCTACTTCTACCAAAATTTATAGCTGCCTCAATCCACATTTCCATGTGAAAAAGGACATTTGCATGATCAAATCTGAGAACCATATTTTAGTCATTTTACAAATGTTCACCAGTGTAATTTAAATATATGTGTTAAATGCAAAATATTTTTAGATGATAGTGTCAAAAATATAGTGAGTGACTGATGCCAAAAAAAGTGTAACTTTATGAAAATTCAAATTTGCTGCATGTTTTAATCTACTTCAAATTTCTTTTCCGATGTATCATTTGAGGCTTTATTGAAAGCGAGCAGAAGTTACACCCGAAGCATTGCCCGCTATCCAGTGGAACTTTCTGTTGGAAATGTTGTTTACCTGTGTTGTCCAATACAATAGCCATGAGTCACATATATTGACCATTTGAAATGTGCCTAGTGTGGCTGATGAACTGAATTTTAAATTTTATTTAATTTTTATTCATCTTAAGGTAAAGTTAAATAACCAATGAAGCCAGTGGCTTCCATGCCAAATGGTACAATCTAATGTCTGCAAGTAGCTGCAACTGAAATGTATCACCCTATACCAACTTTCCTGAAAAGTAAGTTTGCTGCTCGTGCATTTTTTGCATCAATCTAAACACAAAGGGAACCTAGCATTACAACCCCTTCATACATGCATTTGTTCTTTCCCTGCTTAAAGCAATCGATACAATGAAAATTCATTGCTTCTAGGTGAGGAGAGACTCTTATGTGAGGAAATACTCTCTTCTAGGTGAGTTCTGGCTCTCTATCGATGGATCTCTGCTAAATATTTGTTTTGAGGAATTTATACCTATGGAAGAAAATACGTAATACATCCTAACATATTAATATATTTGCATACATTTCCCATCAGCTTGGAAAATAAGTCATTCTCTCTTCTGGCTGACGTCATTGAAAAGAGTCTCAGTATATTTTTTGTTGGTTATGTATACAGTCCTTCGAACGGCCTCGCTCTGAGTGTCTGTGCAGTGTCTTAAAAATATCCCTGAGACCTATTTCATTTAGTAGCCCTACTTAATGTACAGTTATAGCTGTTACCGGCTGATACATGGTCCCACACAACAGAATAAACAAATGGTAGCTGTCACACAAAATTATTCACCCTGTGTCTTTCCAAGATGGCTTGGTCTTGAGGTGCAATTACTGCTTGAATTCCTTTGTTCTTTTTTCTCCTACTTCAATTGATTTTAGATGTTTTCAGCGTTTCTCCCCCTTTAATGTATCTCCTATTTTATTTGAATATGTAGGTGGAATATTTTTAAGTGAATCAATAATGAAGTCATTCAGACCACAGGCCTTCTCACCCTCTCCCTGCTATTAGTGTTAGACTCCCAAGGGCCAACTGTGCAGTGAACCATGGTAATGAGGTTGATAGTTCATGAAAGGGTTGATGTGACAAATTGCCAACCTGCTACAGGAACAGCCCTCCCTAACCCTCCGTAAGGCCAATGTTATTGCAATTTCCATCCAGTTTTGCGCTCTTTCTAAATGTGCAAGTGCTAACACTATATTTAAATGATTTCAATAGACATACTCACCCTCCCCCCTTGAAAAGGAGAGCACCCAGTGCTGTGTGTATTTATAATGTGCTTTTCAAATTGACATGTTCTGTGGGTGAATTTAATCAGTATTTGTCATAGATTTTGAAGTACAAAAGGATGTTTCATTTTTTCCTGACTTATTTTGGTGGCATTTGGGAAAACAAGGAACTTCGTTTGCTGTTCGGAATTCATAAGTACCTTTTCTTTTTTAACCTCTGTGACTCCTTTCTTGCTAGTCACATTAACTGACTTTGGTTGTATTTTCTCATATTTGAATAAAACACCTTGCAGGAATCTTTTTCTCCTTTTCTCTGTCTGAGTTTGTGAATCATATAAGAAAGGCAAAATTCAACTTATTGAAAAATGTTCAAATATTAAGTCTGGCGAAAGTACAGACTTTTTAAAAGATGGGTCTTATTCTTTACCTTCCTCTTCATCTCTTCACCTCATCTTTAAAGGCATTTTGTACAAAGGTGTTATTGTTAGCAAGTGGACAATGAGAATGAGTCATCTCCGACTTTTAGGGGCGATTGCACTGACTGTGGAGCAAATCTTTTGTAAGACATTCACAAGTCTTTCTGAGAAAGTTTACCACCATGGCTTGCCCTGCAGAGAAGCGGCTGGACATCATGCATTCAATTTCTGATAGTGAAATTAAAGCATTTTTAGAGGCAGAGGTGCTAAAAGAATTTCTTTAATCCCCAAGATGCTTCTAAAATTCCTACTCTGCCTTGATGCCCTGTAAATCTTAATGGAAAATAATTAAGTTTTAAAATGTGGAAATTGACTCCCACAGCCCTAGGTTCAAGATTCTGAAAATACACATAGCAGAGGGTTTGGTTTCACAGGCCTTTAGGGATACAGTTCTCTAATCACCACATGTATCAGATGACTGGCTCATAAATTTTGAACCTGTGTTGTTTTACCTTTCCATGCAAAACGCTGCAGCTATTCCCATGCTGTTTCCTACACATATGCTTTGCCTTTCATCTGAACTCCTGGAGACTAAGGTAAATATGGCCCCTTTTATCAGAACTTGGCTATAAGATTTTCAGTAAATAGGTGTCCTATATGTTATCATTGGTCTTATTATGCACTGTGGGAATCTCCTCATCTTTCAGCTAACCATAAAAAATAGCTTTTACCTCACACTACTCAGCGGCATTGCACATTTCAATAATCGACTGTTCAGCCAAAGAATATATTTGAGTTTGAGACTCTTGTACTTATTTTATTTCCCCAGATGCCGTCATTCTTTGAAAACCTATCTGTTAAATGTAAAGGTGGGCCAGGGCCTGTGCCAGGAACAGGTAAACCAGAAGGCAGAAACTCCTCTCTTCAGGGCAGTCATGTTCTGGGGAGTCACATCACGGCATAGGACTGTTTCTCAAGGAACATCTGGAAAAAGAAATGAATAAAAAGTAGGTGTGAAGAAGCACATTATCTTGGTATCTCTGAGAAGCAGAAACCAAGATAACATTAAACATGTAAGGATTTTATTAAGGAAATGCCATGTGAAGGGAAACAGAGGCTTTCCAGTTGTGAGTTGGCTTATCAGATAATGCAATCTAAAAAAAAAAAGTGGTTCTAGATGTGTGATAAGTTGGTGCCCTGGAATCAAGAATGTCATCACAACCAGGGTCTAGTGAAAGTTCTTTGTTTCTCAAAGGGTATATAATCCTCTGTTGCTGATGGCATGGCCTTGCTTTGGATTCCCCTGAGGCTGTGTTATGGTGTCCTAAATGGAGCTTGCCATTAATTCCATGTTAACACCTCCAACGCCATTGGTTTACTATATAGAGGAAATGGTCCAGGAACAGGACTCACTGGATCCAGTCTGGATCCACTGCACTTCCCTCACCAGCTTCAGGCCTGACCCAAGGCTAGTAACCCTCTATGTCACCCGGTACAACAGTGTGGAAAGTGTTCCCTCCAGAACTCAAAGTGGCCTGCCAAACAACGTGCTTCTTTCTTTGTGCTGGAGGAGTCAAGATTCAGCAGTTTTTACATTGGAGGGAATTTTCTAGTATGCCCTCTTACCGCCAGACCCCTAAAAACTCTGGCGAATTGACCAGTCACTGATTTGTGTAGGATTTATAGCCAAGCCTCTAGAGCTCATGTGTCTTCAGAAAGTTTGCAGGATACTAGATACCTCCTGCTTGTCCTGTTTAATCAGCATGAAGTCAGTGGAATGAATTGTGTGTTGTTCTACGACATGTCCAGATACTTGTGTGCTGTCTAATGGCAGGGGGCAAGTTAACATAACCCCAAGGCAAAAATTTAAATGGTACTTTTATCTGCCCTTGCAAATGGAAACTATTTTTAGCCCTTCTTTCTAATTAGAATGAAATAGGATGACTTCTTATTAATTTATCCTAGCAATGATGCCACTTCTGGCCCTCTAGCCGTGATTGGGGCTGCTACCTGGTACACCTGCAGTACGGTCTACACGCCCTCTCATTCCTTCAGGGGCCAGAATTAAGAAGCTATGACTAGGACAACCATCCTTAAATATTTCATGTCTTCAATGTTTGCACTAATCTCCACTTTCTCCCTAAAAGTTGGGTATTGGGTTTGATATACTATTCAAGAGGAAGGGTGGGGAGAAGATCAGTTTCAGAAGTTTCCAATTGGCCTTCACCAGTATGTTAGCTCTGATTCTGGGTACCCGAGACCCTAAGTAGGATTCTACCAGTTATACACCCAATGACTGGGAACCTGATTGCTCAGTGTGTGCAGGACAGGTGTGCCCACGACTTTATCCAGCACCTTCTTATTACTTGGCCACTATAGCTTCCCACTCTGACAGGGGACAGGGGACTATAATGAGGCTTTGGGTCTTCAGGTATCAGTATCTACCCACATCCTGTGTCCACTGGTCCTCACAAAGCTGGTTATTTCCCTTTCCCCAATATACGGTCACCCAAGTAAATGGCCATTGGTCCTTTTTGAAGGACTGGATGAATCATGACAGCGTATATTTGCCAGGATGTTTTAGGGTTTTTCTTCTTAGGAAACCAGCCACTTCTTCAATCTGTTGGTTCTGGATCTGAAAATTGGCTCAGATCTTCAAATTAAGACAGGTACAATGACTTATTCATGGGGTGATCACCTCAGTCTCCTGCTTCTCCATTCTTGATTTATGTTTGTTCCACTGATTTTAAGCAGCAATGGAACCCTTGTTGGCTGTCCATCTGTTTTGGCTCTAAGGACTCCGTGCTCTCTTATGCATCTCTTCACCTCCCTGCCAGTCAAGCCATATGCTACCTTGCCTATGTTATAGTTATTATGGGCTCTTGGCTTCTGGTGACTAAGTCTTGTTGTTTGGCTTCTCTTTTTTTGGGGTCATTCAACACAGCCAATGTTAATGAACTCAGTTGTGTGAGTGCCTCTCCCCTCCTCATGCCTGGCTTACAGAGAAGAGCCACCCCTGAACTTCTTGATGATGTTGGTAACACTCTCACCAACACATTTCTGATGGCCTTGGAAAATCCTCACCTCTGGTCCTCCCATGGAGCTTACTCCTCTGGTAGATTCTCCAGCCTCACCTCCATACTGGGCTTGACCTAATAAGCAAGCATTACCATCTACTTCCTTAGACTTTGTGCCCTACTAGGGAGACCCAGCCATTGCAATTTCATTGAGAGTTGGCCATTATTTATTCCACATTTCTGATAACCACTCAGCAGCTTTTTACTTATCAGGTTGTAGGCTCTATTGTATATGAATGTTGCAAATAGTTACTTTGCATTTTAACTGTATGTATGGAACATTATTAAATATATTCATAGATATATATAATTTCCTTACAGCCTATCTGCTTCTAATCTTATTTAAAATTACACCATACCAGAAGACTATATAAATAGTGTAAATCTTATCTTCTAAATATTTCTTTGAAATTTCTTGGATGTTTTAATCTAAATTTTAAAACTTCAATGCATTTCAATGTTCATCTGTGGTAAAAAGAAGTTGTTCGTATTTTTTTCTTCCACCAAGCAAACCAATTTACATAAGGACATCTATTAATCTTTGGGGTTTTTTTGATTTTTATTGTGTAAATTCAGGGTGTAAAACAGGATGTTTTCACATACATGTTCATAGTAAAATGACTCCTATGGACAAGTCAGTTAACATATCCTTCACCTTCCATAGTTACCTATTATATGTGTATGATAAGAAAATCTTTCTTCAAAAATATTCTATAGATACTGTAATATTAATAATCATAATCCTCCTGCTACATATTAGATCTATAATACTTGTATTAGATAGCTGCATATTTGCTCCTTTTGACCAGTATCTTCCCATTTCTACCCTCCCCCCACCTCAGGTAACTATTGAGCTCCTTTCTGTTGCTATGTATTCAACATTTTTTCTTTTTTTTTTTGAGATTCTGTATATAAATAATATCATACAGTTTTTTCCCCTTTATCTGTTTTATCTATATTTTTGCAAATGGCAAAATATATCCTTTTTAAAGGCTGGGTAATATTCCATTGTGCACATATAACACATTTTTTTCATTCATTCATTTGTTGATAGATATTTAATTGGTTCCACATCTTCACTGTTGTAAATAATGCTGTAGTGAACTTGGAACTGCAGACCTCTCTTCAAGGTACTGATTTTTTTTTCTTTAGGTATATACCCATAGGGAGATTGCTGGATAATGTGGCAATTCTATTAAATAATCTTCTCAACTACGTGCAAGTTTAAGCACAGTTCATTTGCTAAGGATTGTTTTTCTTCAGAAACTCTTATTGTTAAGTTTGGGACTTCTAGACAAAGTCTTTAACAATAGTTTTTTTTTTCCTGGCTTTTATGGTTGGCAGTCCCTTGTTTTCATTATGTTTTATAATATCTCTCTCTATGAATGATATTCTTTCTTTCACTACCTAAAAACACTTATTTCAAGGTTGTTTCTACTTTGGAAGTTTATTAGACAAAGTTAGTTCAGTGGTTTTCCTCCACCCATTCCCCTGGGACCGGCATTCCTCAGGTCCTTCCTGTATGGATCCTGGAGAGACCACCATTTGCCGTACCAGCCTGCTTCGCCCTACATCTGCACCCTCGGGGTAGGGGTGGGGGTGAGGGGTGTGTGCTTCCTCTAATCCCTCTGGCATGCAAGTTCATGTAAAGTCTAGCTTCAGTTTTTCACCTGGTTTCAGGTGTATGCTTCAAGCAGTGATCCTGACTTCAGTTCCCTTCCGAGAGGAGCATTTTGGTTCCAGGTCCTGTGCTGCAGCGGAGCACCGCCCACCTTTGCTTGCTTCTGTTGCAACAAAAACATGCCAAGTGTCTCTTCCTCTGGACATAATTTTCCTTTCCATTTTTGGTAGAAATATTGGTTTAGTTTTGAGCACAATCATGTCCCTATAGTTTTCCTCTGGTCACATTTTACACATTCTTGTTTTGTCTTCATTGTAGATATAAAATCTGACACTGTCTTAACCAGAAATCATTGACTTCAACCAAATCAAAATGACTCTCTGAATTCCATATTCTGGGATGTTGGTTCCACTAATGAAAGTTATTCTATTTCAACATTCTGTTTAAAATAAAATGCAGTAGTTGGATAGTAAGTGATAACATTTTGTAAATAATCTCAGTATACTTTTTCAAATTAGTTTTGGTTATTATTGAAACTTAGATGTTCACATTTAAAACATTCTGTGAGGGTGCTGATTGGAGTTGTGTTAATCATGTGTTAATTCATAAAGGTTTGACGATTTTAAGACATTGCCTTTCTAGGAGTGTTATATCGCTCTGTTGTGAAAATTTTGTATATTTCCTGGTATGGAAATTTGTAATGTTTGTACTTTTTAAATTAATTTAGTCCAAATACTTTCAAAAACTACTGCATATGGATATCTTTTCAGTTTTTATTTCTAAGTGATTAACATTAGTATAAAAAATAGCTACTCATCTTTGTGTACATATTTTTAATAAGGAAAGCAATGAAATTTTTCTATTTCTAAAGTAGAGTTTCTTTTGGTTGAATCAAGTGACCATTATATAATCCAGAGCTAAAAATTATATTGTCCATGAGTCAATATTTATATTATTTAACTTTTAATTATTTTATTAAATAGGACTTCCACAGCAGTGATTAGTCATAGGGAGATTACTGTTATATTTTCATTTTAATAGAAGTAGTTTTGGCATTTCACAATTTAATATATTCATTAAATTATTTGTATTTAAAAATATCTCATTCATTTTAAGTAGCTTGTTTCTCTCCCTCCTTTATGTAGAGATTTAATTAAAAATATTTGTTGAATTTTACCAATGTCTTCTCCGTATCTGTTGATACAACCATTTTTTTCTTGTTTGTCACTCTGATGTTGTGAATTATTCTGATATTCTACATAGCATTGAACCATCTACACTATAGCTTTGTACTTGATCCTTGTGTGCTGTTTTCAACATACACTTTAAAATTTGCGTTGCTACTATTTCATGACATAGGGTATTTGTTCTATCTCTATTAAGACCTGTGCACAGTATCAATCAGATTAAGTGCCAAGGTGATCTTGGGGTTTCAACATGAAATAAGGCATTTTCTATTTTTTCCTAGGAAAACTAGGAAACATAGGAAATACTGTTTTTTAGATGGAAATATAATTAAGTTTTAAGACATTGCTTATGTTTATTTTTCAATCCTTTTTATGGTTACTTTTCTCACAATTTCTTCCAAGAAACATTCATTTTAAATGTACTCCACAGATCTTCACTTTTGCTTTGATTTTGTTAGCATTTGCCTGGAATATCTGTACGTATCTTTGTACTCAGACTTTCCTTTCCATCAGCTCTCCTCTTGCGGAAGTTCACAGTATTAAATGCTGTGCCTAATTTTCCCCTCTCAGCTTATGGAGAACTTTTGGATGACTCATCGTTTTTCTCTTCCTATTCAAACATATTTAAAAAAGAAAACCCCAACAAAATTCAGGTTTATAGTGCTTACAAGAAATAAATGTCAAGTGAGAACATAAAAAGCTACGTGCTCCTTAGCACCTACAAAGGAGAGACAGCAGGGCCTCTCAAACTTGGATGAAGTCAGTCAGTGAGAAACTGCAGACGACTGAGATAAAAAGCCTTTCTCCTTCTGGAAGGATGAAAATGAAGCCTATCTATGAACAAAGCCCTTTGACTCCCATAGGTTGGAAGAATATGTAAATTTTTTGAGATAGTTTATATTGTGATTTTCGCTGGGTCTCTCCTGAGCTTTCTGATCCCTGGAGTAGCATCTTCCTCTTTAGTACAAAAACAGCTCTATAATTTTCAGAGAAACAGATTTTCTTAGATGTGATCTCATCTCAGATTTATTAACTTATTTATTGGTCTTTGACTTTTTTTCCCTCTTTGGTCAAAACCTCTCAAGAAAAAATTATTCAACCGTAGAATTCAATCAATAACCATTTGAAACAAAATTGCCAGGAAACTTTCAGGTTGTCCTTTAGCTCATGGTCATACAGTTGTCTTGTTGTTGCTGTTTTTGTTTATTTGTTTGTTTGTGGGGGGGGAGCACGGTGCAAACACCAAGCTCTGCTGCTCCTGATGAGTCCTTTCTCATGGGGGGATGGGGGGAGCTCCAGTAGAGTGAAATATGTGGACAATCTTTACTCCCTCGTTCTTTCTTGGGGAAGAGGCGAGTTTGAGGGAGGACCCAGGTATGTCTAGCTCAGTTGCTTCTGCTGCTGCTTCTTAGAAGGCAACAGAAATAAAATGGCGTGCATTCTGCATTCTTCCTTGGTGCTTTATACTCGAAGGGTCAGGCCTGTTCTTCCAAGATGCAGAGGTAGAGAATATTGAGGGAATTCTGTTTCGGGAAAAGGAAAGGTTCTGGTGCGTTGGCTTGAAAACAAATTTGGCAAAAATGTGGAATTGGGGAAACACAAAATTCTATTTGAAACTGAGTGTTTTTCAGCAGTTTAAATTGTTCCATGTGGGTTACTTGGAAGTTAACTACTAACTCTATACCCAAAAAGACTTTAGGTGCTAGGTCACCTATGATACTTTCAGGAAAAACCCATCAGGTTAGGGTATTGAAATTTAGTTCTAACTGCTGTGTTCCAGAAATATCACTAAGTCCTGATGTTTGGGTATTTTTTTTTTTTTCAGTGTAGCTTGGTCTCCTATCTAGTGCCTGGTTTGAATGAATTAGCTAGCCTTATACGAGCACACTGGGCCTTTGCAAATTCTGAGAGATCTTAGCACCTAGACAAGAAAAATTCAGCCATAAGAAGGCCTTCCCAGCCTGCCAAAGGTGAATCAGTCAGAATTAGAAAAAGCTTAATCTTTATATGATGCAGGCTCTAAAAAAGAAGCTTAAGAAGCTTCTGCAAGCAATATAGAAAAAATAGCAGAGGTAGTGAAACATCCTATCCTACCACTTCAGGAATAAAAATAGAAAGAAATGCTAACTAGTGTGTTTAAAAAGTTCAAAATTTATGGAAGACCCAAGTGGTGTGGGTCTGCACTAGTTTCCAAAAGCATCAGCAGCCTCAGTTGATGAACCTGGAAAGGGTAATTATCCAGCTAAAACTCATGAGTTACACTCCTTCCCTACAAATACAATGTTCTCAGTCTTTACAGCACACTGAAATCACCTACAGAACTTTTTGATATCACTGCAATCACAGACATGCCCCCAGAGATTCTGATTTAATTAATTTGGGGTTTAGGGCCTAGCCCATCAGCATTAAAATCTCCCCAGGTGATTTTAATGTGCAGCCATAGTTAAGAGCTACTGTTTTATAGGCCCAAACAAAGGATGCTCAAACCCAGAAGTATGTCGGAATCCCATAGAAAGCTTTTAAAATGTATCCAAGCTTGGACCTAAATCCAGAGGATAGGGTCTGGACACCAGAATTTCTGCACGGCTCCCCATTGATTCTAAATCACAGGCAGCCTCAGGAAACAAGGGCTGGAGCAATCCCCAGTGAGAGGCACTGGCAGCAGGGACTGTTCACGGGGTGAAAAGATGCCTGCTCACAAAACATGGAGATTCACCTGTGCTTAGTTGAATACCGACTTGCTAGAAACACAAGGCTCAAATGGGAAATGGAAATACAAAGATTTTAAATATGTAAGAAAGTTACTTCAGTTAAGATCTAGATGACTGAGGATGCCAAGATTGGAAAGTGTCCAAGCTGTGAAAAAATTCTGCACCATCCCAAATGCCATTCTCTGAGAGAAGCGGCAGTTTCTACGAGATGCTTTCCCTGAATATAAGTCTCTGACCCAGAACCTATTGTAAATAGTGTATTTTTATTCATTTTCTGATGTTTGTAAGTACTATACACCTAACTTTTGTATAATGACCTTAAATTCAATGATCATTCTATCTATTTTTAATGGTTGATTCTATATGCAAAGTCCTATTACCTGTGAAAAAAAATGACACCTCATTTCTTTTTCATCCTTTTCTATGTTTCGCCTTATTTTAACTTCAGACCTCTGGCAAAAATATTGATTATAAGCGGTGAAAATGAACATTTTTTTTCCTATTAATAGTTGAGATCTGCATACATTAATTATTATGTACTGAAAAACTTATTAAGGGAAAAATGTGTCATGGCCCCTATTCTTGAAATGTTTCAGTTCTTAAAAAGACAATCAGATGCATATCAAATAATTTTATGAATATCTAACATAGCACAAATACACATACACACGCATATGCATACACACCAACACACACACAAATTTAGACCCTTGAGATGTTATTGCTGCAATTATAGCTCAGCTCCCACATAACTTAAACATAATTATCTTAAACATATCTTAAAATATCTTATTGAGGACAGTACTTTTAATAAAAAGGAAGAACATTTATAATGTCAGGTTATTTCATACAGAATTATGTTTATATGTTGAAGAAATGAAGTTGTTTAGTATAAAATAGGTATTATGTTAATGTTACCAGTATATTGTAAATAAACCTCTATCACATAAACACTATTTCTCATAATCATTAAACTAGTTCTTATCAGCATATCCTCAATATAAAGGAGAGACCATCTCTGAGCTGCACACTTTAAAATATATATACAATTCAATATATATATATACAATTCAAAACTGTGTGAAGTTTAAAATTACACATGAACTTTATGGCCACCCTGTATAATTTCATAGTATCCTCCTATCATGAATTTTTTGAGGCAAGAATGATACTTTAAAAAATTTCTATGCCTAATGCTCTTAAGCATTTTTTTTTTTTTTAGTAAATGTTGTTTAAATAAATTAGTGCATGAATGAACGGACTAATAAAGTGCCATGCAAACAGAATAATGTTTGAAAGGAAGAAGTTTTTGTAATATGGGGACTCAACTCATTCATCAGTTCAGTTTTTTTACATCTAGTCTATCATTGCTTTTCACATGTACCTTTTGTGTTTAAATTATTTGATATCAGGTATATTCCCATCATTTATAATTTTTTTTAATATTTTCTACTGCACTCTCAAAAACTTTCAAATATTAAATATTGTGTACTCAACTCTATTTTTTTCTATTCTGTTTCTTTTGAGAATTTTTCATGTTCAAAATTTGTATTTCAAAGATTTGGAGAAGGGGGTAATATTTAAGAATTGTTTCTTTTATTATAGTATTCTTTTTATAAATGCTCAAATTGAATTAAATATGAGACCTTAAAAAATTATTTTCATATTTATTGTGTTTCAAAGGAAGCCATTTGCTCCAATAGCTGATTTTTCCTCTGATAGGTAATAGATTTCTCTTCATTGTTCACATTTACAAATGAAGATGTATTATGATGTTCTGCCTCAATTTGTGCTGAGGACTCAAAAACTAAGGCGATAAAACAAAAACTAAAAAGAAACACCCACATCTCAAAGTCAAGTGATAAACTACCTAGTTAGGAAAGGTAATATACCTAGTTGGGACAGGTAATATAAGCAGTAGTGATTTCTCATTTCTAGTCTATGAAAGAATGTTGATTGAAGTATAAAAAGAGAAAAAAAATTATCGGGCAGCGCCTGTGGCTCAAAGGAGTAGGGTGCTGGCCCCATATGCCAAAGGTTGCTGGTTCAAACCCAGCCCTGGCCAAAAACTCCAAAAAAAAAAAAAAAAGAAAAATTATCAAATTTGGAAATTATTTACTGAACAGAGAATAGCTTTAAAATAGATCAAAAACCTATAGAAAATATTGAAAATTCCATTCTGGGATAGAAGAACAAATAATTGACTTAAAATAAAATAGAAAAGACAAATGAAATGGAAGCAGTTGACATTGTACTATATTCACATCATTTAAAAAATACATAAATTGATTAAGGTAAGTAGGCTTTTAGGGTAGCTGGGAGTACGTTTGGTTTATTAATCCCATGCCGGACAGTTTCAGCTCTCACCACTGACACAGAGAGGTTCAGAAATTTGCGCTTGACAAAACTCTCCCATTTCACATGCTCAGTGCTCCAAGTTAAGGCAGGTACTCTACTGCTCAGTGTGACAGATTTTTGACTTCCCGACGACAAATGTTTCCTGCTTTTTGTCATCTAGAGTACTATAGGTGGCAGTAGGAAAGTTCCGCTTGGCCCTCTGAAGTTTTGCTGAAAAATCAACACATGAAAGACAGATTAATTGGAGAAAAGACATAAAAATTTATTTCATGATAGTTTTTACATAAACAGAAGTTTTGAGAATGAAAACCCAAACCTCCCAATGGGGTGTCAGAATCTTATATACATCTGCCACCTTAAGGTTACAGAAAGAATAGGAGCTTAGATACTGGCAAAACGGGCTATGAGAGGAAGAAAAGAGGAATTCTGTTGAGTAGCAATATACATGAAAAATTATTAGAGAGTATTTGATGGGTTTGAATAAAATACAGTTGTCTGAAGGATAATCTGTGGGGCCCAAGGAGCAGATAATAGTTTGTGACAAAAGTCTGTCTAGGTTTGTTGACAGACTATAGTCTTCTTTCCTGCAACTGGGGTTCAGTTACAATCAGGGAAGGGACCAGAGGTAATTGTTTCTTCTTTTATAAGTCTGGACTTTATTTAGGTAAGGAAACTTCAGAGAACAACTTTATCCTATGCTTTGGGAGAGTCCTTGAGACTCCTTTTATAGTTCAGAATGTACAAAGTACCATATTTGGTGATATCAGTTTCTATAGTTCAACATTTCCCTGTCTGAAACTTCCCTAGTTTCACCACAAAAAGCTGAGTTAGTGGCTGTGGAGAGAAAAACTGAGTAAATATCTGAGAGGCAAAGAATCCCATTGAACCAGTCTCCCATTCCTGGGATTAGGCCAGTTACATTAAATATCTGGTCTCATTTCATGAGATGACATTGAAGACAGGCTTTCAAACAGAAGAAAAACAAAGGTTAATATTTAGAACAATTTATAAACCAATTTCTTTAGTGTCTAGAGAGTAGTCAGTTGAAGTTTCCATGTGTTAGAATCAAAGCATCTTTAACTAAAGTGGAAGTAGACAGTGGCAATCTGACAAGTTTTTCTTGCCTATAGTTTATATATTAGAAGTTTTGAGGGTCTTAGAAAAAAAGGTAGTAGCAATTTTACTGAGTCTAAGTCAGTAAAGTGGAAGAAAAAATTGGAAATGTTAGATCAGACACTTGTAGCCAGGAAAGAACTCAGGATTTATTCCAAATCATAGACAAATAATGAAAACTCAAACAATGGATAAGGCTAGAAGCTAATAATAGGTATATGATAGTCTTCTTTTAAAACATAATTTCTCTTTCTCCAGTGTCCCACTTTTATTAAAGACAAATCATAGTAGGACCAACTTATTTGTAAAATAAAATTTAATCATATTATACCTGGCCTGATTATTTGCATAAAGTAAAGCAAAAATAGTCATTGGCCATGTAGGTTATTTAAAATTCACTTTGCTAGAACTTCTTTTCTAGGGAATCTCAGATTATATGTATAAAACCCTCAAAGTTAGTCAAGTCAAGGTTGCCATCAGACTGTAATATTTCTACAAATTAAGTGAACTTCACTCTTCTTGAGTTCCAAATATATTTGAAATTGCCAGGGATGTCAGAAAGCGATATTCTTTACTTACCACAAGTCAAAAACATAAAGAAACAGCATAGACAAGGTCCCATTCAATTTTCACATGGAGCTTTCCATCAGCTTTATAAAGCTAATCTTAGTTCCTTAAAGCTGTCTGGTCATACTTGTCTGCCATTCTGTTGAAAGCCTTTGTTCAAAGTGTCTGTAACATAATCAGTCTTTCTAATTGTATTTTGTTACAAAAGAAAACAGAGTCTTACTCAATTTATACAAATACTTACATTGTAATAAATTAAGAATACTCACCTTTCCAAATTCTGGAGGAATCAAGAAGAGAGAAAGATAAATGTTTCCTTTTTGTTCACAAAAGTATACTTTACCTGATTTGTTCTAAGCTGTTAGTGGCTCAAAAAAAAAAAAGTTTCTCTTTGGGGGTAGGGGACAGTCTCACTTTGTCACCCTTGGTAGAGCGCCCGCCATAGCATCATAGCTCACAGCAACCTCAAACTTTTGAAGCTCAAGTGATTATCTTGCCTCAGCCTCCCAAGTAGCTGGGATGACAGGCACTCACTGCAATACCTGGTTGTTTTTAGAGATGAGGTCTTGAACCAGTGAGCTCAAGCGATCCCTCACCTTGGTCCCCTAGAGTGTTAGGATTACAGGCATGTGCCACTGCTCCCAGCCTAAAAAATAAAAAAGTTTCTTGATTTCTTGAAAATAAAATATAAAAGGAATTGGCAATTTTTCAAACAAAAAATCATACAAAAATTTTCATCATCTATCAGCTTAGTCCAATGTAATTATCTCTTGTTTAATGTTGGGTCAGCAATTGTCATAAATACATGAGCTTTGGGGAGTCCTAGAAGTTTTTACTGAGTCAAATGGTATGATATCCAAAGTTACTATAACCCTGTATTCAAAAGTACTTTTCAGTGTCCTTTCCATGAATTTACTTAGAGAACAATCAAATTTTGGACTATAGTTGATTATAAACTGCTTTTTGAGAAGAATCAGAGTAAAACAATTGTCTATGGAGAATTGTTAGAATAGCCATAGTTATAGACACAATTAACAAGGAAATTTGATTTTTTCTGTGACATAAAACATTTTAACCTAATCATTACTGTTACTGATGATGTCAGAATTTTAGGGATCTTATAATATTTTAGAATATATATTAATAATATATTTGTGCAAATACATGCATACACATGCAACCCTGAAAGTTAAACACCATTTCATATTCAATGGTACTTCCTATATGGCTTACAAAATATGCCTAACACAGGAGTTCCCAAGTTCAAATACCAAATATCGTGGTATGGTGAATGATAGATAGACTATGATGTTTTTAACAAATATCTTCATATCTCCTTTACAGTGTTGCTGCTATTTGTTAAATGACAGTTTAAAAATAGATGCCAGAAATATTCAAACTCTTCTAGAAAACAAGCCAGATTTGGTTCTGCAAGATTCTTCACTCTAGTAAGAATACACTTCACGACGTAGTCATCCACATTAGCTTTCCTGCTGGGAATCCACACATCCTATCTAATCCAACAAGTCATGCCCATTAAGCTAACAGCTCTTATTTCTTCATCTTCATTGTTTTCTGGCTTCCTTAGTACACCAAGATTCAGAACTTGTCCCAGTGATAATGTGTTGGACCATGAACATAATACAACATACTTCTTGTCCAGTATGAGTAAGTGGATCAGAAGGTAAAAAATACTCGCTTTTTAGTGTCTTCTATCTTAATTATAAGACCCAAAGACTGTCCTGAAGAAGGGCATGTAATCAAAGTTACATGGAGTTCTGCTTGAAAAGTCCTACTAAAAACACGTGTCTTCTGAGAGCAAAGGAAAAGCCAATAGTAATTGAGTGCCTTTGTCTGTATCATGGAAAGTGATAAAATTGTCTTAGGCAGAGCCTTCTCCCAGCATAGAACTCCCTCAACGAACAACCTTACCAATGTGGCACCTTTGAAAAAAGAGAAAAAGGGTTATAAATTATACACCATTGTAATTAAATGTGAAATTGTCACTCATCAGGTGGGCCATACCATTCATAAAGACCTTCCCAGCTCATTGCACTGGGCTTCTTAATTTGCTTCATGTGAGGTAGTTAATTTTCTCTTTAATTGAAAGAATATCCATTACAAATGATTTCCAGGAGCAAATGAACATGATGATTTGTTCAACTGGTCAGTGGGTGTTAAACTCTTTTTCTTCATTAATTTGCAAGTGATTCCTTTGTGTCCTCTGAATTTCTAACTTGATTCCAGAAAAGGTCATGCATTCGAAAAGGAGCCTTACAGTTGGCTATAATCAGTCATCTTGCTGTCAGTTTTAAAGAAAAAAAAAAAATAACCTCGAAGATCAGGTGAACACAAGAAAATTAACCTAAGGTAACCTTAGGTTTATGACACTGAAAAGCTGGATAAGTGGGCTGTGAACTGTGCATTGTATAAAACACCTCTGTGAATTATAAAGAAAAATAAAAGCGCTCCCTGGAAATGCTTCCTTACTGCCTAAAGCAAGCTATTTTATATTTTCTCACGTGGGAAAATGACTATGGTTAGGTATACAAGGTGCTGAACTCAGCACGATGAATATTATTTGATGATGCTTTCCTAGCCTATTGACAACAGTGATGATTCTCATTCCAACGTAAACAATCATGTCAAAATTTCAACAAATTTTTCAAGCACTATGGGTTCGAGTTAAGTTTCCTAGTCCTTCAAATAATGACTTGACTCTTAATATAATTGTTCCTTACAGGGCTGCCTCAAATTTGCATAGCCCCTCCCTAAGGAGCACAAGAGATTTCTAGACCATATCTCATTAATTTTCCCGAAAGCATTGTCAGGAGACCAGGCCACAAGGAATTAGAAAAGACTTCTGCCACATAAAAAGTACTTTCCATGGTAAAAACTTAAAGAAAAGATAAATAAATCTTTTCTTTAATCCGTGTAGAGAGTCTCTGTAGATGGGATGATAGCTTCTATTGTTAAGCAGCCAGAGATGCCTTCAAAGATATTTCATAAGCTTACTTTTTATTTGTATCAACAACTTAAAAGAGAAAATTCCTTTCTGATGTGTATTTTTTGAAGTAATAAGAAATTGAAAGAGAGTACGTTTGATACAGACTTGAAGGTCTTAGTGAGATGGTACCAAAGGACAAACCACACAAAAGAATGGGATGGTGTTTATTGTTAAGTCTGGGGACGGGATGAGCCCGGTGAGTTTTCAGTGTTGAAAACACAGTGAGGCCTCGTTTAGCTTATTAAGGGACATGTGAAGCAAAAAAACAGTCTCAGAATCATCAACAGGTATCCCAGTCTGGTGAGTGTGCAGAGACAGTAGACTTCATTAAAAATAATCTTTCCCAACACACTGAAAAAAAAAAAAAAGTGAAGTGGCAGTAAGAGTGTTCAGTTTTTCAAATGTCAAGATTTATTTATGGAAAAGAAACGGAAGCTTGAGGACAAAACTCACGATACTCTGCTGCCACACGCCCCTCACCAATTCTTTAAAAAGATAGAAGGACATGTGAATCTGTCTTGGAAGCAAGTTCAGAGAGCCATCAAAGTGCCGGAAATTTTGTGAGATAGCTGCTGGCTTTCGTGTAAATATAGAAGCAGACCTAGGCTGCGTCACACATCACCAGTCCACACCAGAAACACTGGGCATGGCTCTGGACCCCAGGAACACCACTGAGTTCAAAGGATCACGAAGCAAGCATTAACTGAACAGGATAAATCAGATCATCAAGACCAACAGAATGAGATGAAACTAACTCCCGTGGCCACAGATTAGAAGGGTCTCTCCGGGAGAGTTAACACGGGCTGAGATAAGCACAAAGAAGCAGGCTCAGGCAGCAGTCTGTTATGGAAGTTTCTGCTGTTCCTTCTAGAACAATCTGGAAGGTAAGGACTAAGGCTTCAGTCAACCTAGAGGAGCAGACTTGGGGGTGGAGGCAGTAGTGTAGCAGGAGGGTAAATCTGTCCACAATGAGGGTCTGGGATAACCACCGGGAGAAGCTGGCACACTGGGTACTGGCAGTGACAGTGACCTTGGCAGTGAGCAAGGGTATAAGAATGGCAGCGTTCGGAAGAAGGTGTTTCAGTACGGACGGTCATTCTTCATTGAAAAGATTGCTGGCAAATTTATCCCCAAGAGAAGCACAGGTCTTCTTCCTACACTGTGGGACAGATGCCCGGCAGCGAGGGACTGGCACTAGCTCAGCAGCATGACCAAAATCAGGGAGAACCCATGCAGAAAACAAATTTCCTCTGTCAGGATTACTCATGGGCCAGTGCCCTCAAGGAAACACAAATTAAAACAATAACTCAAGTGTCATGGATGTGGAAAGGGCATGGAATAGAAAATTAGAAGACCTTTCTGAAAAAAATCTTTAAGCTTTTCATATGTATAACTTTATCTTCAACATCCTATGAAATGGATCAAAGCAGGTTTTACCTCCTCTTTAGATAAGAGCATCACAGAGGAGTTAATTAAACTGTGAAGGGCATTCAATCCTCTATTAGAAATACAGTCCCCTGATACATGGGAAGACAGGTAAGAATGCTTTCTTGCTTAACATAGACCTTTAATCTCATATATTTAAAAGATCTAATGATACCACGTAATATGGCTCAAGGCTTACCCATTTTTCCTAAGCTACTTAAACATCTCTGTAAACAGGTTCATTCTGTTTTTGCTATTACTCAAATTATTAACTTTTATATTCATATTTATTTTTGGACTTCTAATTAATCTGACTGTGACTGAAATCATCTTAGCTTTATTGCTCTAACCTCAAAGACTCTTCTTAAATGATTTTCCCTGTATCCACTATCAACCACGCTGTGGACTGAATAAGAACAAGCCTTCCTCCCGAGGAACCCATTATCTAGTGGGGGAGAAAAGGATTAAAACTCAAATACAATAGTGACAGGGGCTAACATGTACCTTAAAACAACGTGCTGTGCAAAAAATAGAAAAGTGACCAATTTAATTCTGAATGTTTTATAGTAACTCGAATGTCAGGGATATATGGAAAGGGCATAGAATAGAAGGCAGTTTCTATGTGTAGCTCTTCTACGTTCTAGCCTGCAGAGTATTTTCAAAAATTAGACTTTATATTTGCAATAACTGTTGTAGAAGTTCCTACGAAGAGTGAAATGAGGCTCAGATGTTACATCACTAACTATGAGAGTAAGGAGCACACCCAGGACACAAATCTCCGACTTCTGGCTTTAGCTGCTCCATCCCTCCCACTGTAATGACACCTGAACCTAATGTTGAAAGAAGGATATGCTGGACTGAAGGCAGTGGGAGCAGCGAGAACGTGTGATCAAAGCTTCTGTGGTGCAGAGCAACACAGTCCTCATGTCCTCTTTTCTGTAAAGGGGAACAGTGTGTCCTAACAGGGCTGTTAGGTAGAGGGGATGATACAGCAGGGCACTGCAGAGCCCGCTGCAAGGCACTTGGCTACCACCCTGCCCAGAGCGTAGGAAATGGAAGGCTGGGGTAAACCTAGAAATTACATTATTAAATACTAACTCTCAGTTCAGTTTTGTGATATTAACCTAACATTATCTTAATTCCCTGTGCATGAAATGCCTTCCTTTTTGCGATGTGATTCTTCTTTTGCAATCTGTGCTGCTTTATCTGCATTTTTTTTTTTTTTGGAGACTCCTTTTTTATAGGGAAGTCCAGTTTCTCACCTCATTCTCATGGTGAGGTTAGCAAGAGCACTTTAATAATCTTTATCTGCCTTAACAAGGAATACAATGTTTTACAAAGTGAAGGCAAGAGGCTTGAACATGTTCCTTTTCTGCATTAAGGTTTACACGAAACATAAAGTGTAAGACTCCCAGGCCCACCTTACAGCCCTTGGGCCTATTCGCAATCCTCAATGTATTTACTGAATGAATGAAGTAAGTGTGCAGCAGCACCTATTTGCTGATGGATTAATGTGTTTGAAGTTCTAGAAAGTTATATTTGACTGAAAATACCTTATTTGAATTCTGTTGTATGTGACCTATTTGGAGGTTTTCAGCATACTGCACTTCACAAATGAAGTGATTTATAGAAAGCACATTTGTGAATGAATGACTCCATATTTAGTATATGTATAAAGCCATTTTTTGAGTCAGCCAAACTCATTAGGGTGCAGTCAAGAAATGGCACTTCCCCCACCCTTACACATGCTTTCAAACATGAATTATTAGATTTCCGTTTCTTGCTATAGACATATTTCAGGCTGATACCATAAGACTTGTAGTGATTTTCACATCTTCGAAGAATCTTAGAACAGTTTTGTGTTCAGAGTATTCATAAATTCTATCTAATTTAAATAAAAATCCAAATGTCACCAAGAATTAAAGATTTTCTCTGTCCTTCAGATCTGAAATCAGTAGTGTCTCAATGGTCAATAGTATAGAAGAGGCTCCTTGGTCTGTATTTAACTGTCCATCTCTCCTTTCTTCTTTGGGTAGGTAAAGGGGAGGAGAGACTTGGGGGAGAGGGGTACAGAACTATTTCTTTAGCTGGTGAGTATTTGTAGGGATCCTTGACTATAAAACATCCTCTGTAGTGGGAGGTGTTCTAGAGTGTTCTTGATGACCTTGTGGGTGGGGAGTGCCTCCCCACTGTTCAGTTAGTGCCCTACTGTAGGAGATGCCTGCTGGGCACTTCCTAGGGCTTCCCACTGGTGCCTCTTTCTTCGAGTTCCTCTCACCCCGTCTTTCTGGAGACTCACAGGTCTTTACCTTGTTAAGCCTGCTCACCCTCGTTCACACTTTGCAGCGTCCACCTTACTGCCCTCTCTCTCATGCCTTCCCTACTGACTGCCTCAGTCCCCTCATTAGCATATGTCAAGTTCTATTGAGAACCCTTTTACGTCATCTTTCTGCTAACAGGAGAGTACAGAACTCAGAGTTCCTCTAGCTCAGCAAGCACTAAACATAGCTGTGAAATGCTATTTCCCTTCTTTGTTCTGCGAGAGATTTTCTTGCACCCACCTGTTTCTCCACCCATGTTATCTTGAACGTGAAGCTGGTGGAAACCTACCATCACAAATTTCTCTTAGGGAACCCTCTTCTCCAATAAACTAATGACTCCTTTATGAGGTAGAGGTGGACAATGCTTTCTACCTGAGAATCTCACTTCAGTATAAATACACATTTATCTGCCATTTCTCATCTTTGTGACCTAACTCAGGGACAGGAAGGTAAATAACGAATGATAAACCAAAAACTTAAAGCCACCAATTACACTGGATGGATTGATAAATAGATAAGATTATTGAAGACAGAAAAAATTTACTCAGTACTATTGTTAATAATCATTGTGAACATGAAAAAAGTGAAAAGATTAATGATATTTGAAAGGACTGAAAAATATTATAGCCTTCCCTGGCATAAGCATATGTAGCAGATTTGAACTTGAGGTTATGAATATGCCAGTCTTCCCAGGTTTGAGAGAACTGATAACAAGTGACATAATACCAGCCCCTCAGGAATGTTGATGTGGATATGAGTTGTAGACACATCCCCAATATCATTGTGAGGCAGAATCCTCTATTCCCTCCCCTCTAGTATTTTTCAAGAATTATATTTTACATTACACTGTTATCATGAGAGCATGGAATGAATAAAGAGTATCCCTAATGAACATTTCATTATGAATTAAATCACCTTTATTTGTTTGGAGAAAAAAAAATGGTTTCAGTAGCTATAAAATTGCCAAATTTTAAAATTCTAAAATATAAATCCCTAAAAAATGATACTATATTCACTCAAGAAATGTATCATTTTTTCTCTATCCTATGTGCATTATAAAATAATCTTCCTAAAGCATAATTTTCATCATTTTTCACCATTCTATGTTCATTCGATGAATTACCTGTTTAACAAATTCTAAATTGTTGGACATCTAAATTATACTTTAATTGTACCTTATAAAATCTGTTTTGAGAAACAAAGTTTTCACAAACTATAATCATTTTTTAAGATAAATTTTACAAATGGCATTTTAGTACATACATGTGCCTTTTAAAAGGGATGTGATGTCTATTGCCCAAGTACACTTCAGAAATGTACACAGGAGGTAACTAATTATAAGTGTAGTATATGCCAGTGACATTTTTTCATACTCTCTGCATTTTATCCTTTAATCTTCTCCAACACATGAACAATGGTACTTTATTTCTTCATTCTTTTAAATGATACTATTCATGTGCTTATTAACCATTTATAATTTCAATGTTCGTATATTTCACATATTTTGCCTATTAGACTAGTTGTCTATTTTTCTTTATTTATATTACTACATAAAATCGTGTTTCTTTTCTCATGAACACTGGAGTTTTTTGACATTTGACAGTTGCTGTTATGTCTGAATGTGTCAGTTCTTCCAGGCCTTTCACTCCCTGTTTTCTGCTTGTGATAAATATCAATAGTTTACATAAGGGGGAAGCACAGCAGGGTGAGGTATCAGGAAAAAATGGAGGAGAAAAGAACAGGATGCTGAATGGGATGTATGTATATGTTTGAGAACAGAAATTCAAAGGTTACATATCATCACCCACCTCTGGGCACCAAGTGAAATCTCACTTAGGATAATGTCCTGATATTACTAGAACTGTTTTTAAAAGTTAAACCATATTCTAAATGTTATGAAAGAGGTTATGATTTCCTAAGGCAGACATATCAAGTAAATGACAGAATTATGTTTTATTTCATTTTAGTGGTGAAAGCAGAGTTATTCCTTTGATGGTTTTTTAAGACTGTTAACAGAAATCATATTGAGGAATGAGATTATGAGATATGTTGCTCTCTTTTTTAATCAAAAAATGTTTTTGAAGTTTATTTATAAATAGACACATATACTCTCATAATCATAAAAATGATATCTTAATTTTGAATTAAAAGCGAATACGCTTTCACTCAAAGTTTGAGGTGTGCCAACAAAATTTTATTATAAAAGAAAATGATGACGTAGTATAGAATATTTCTTCCCAAAATATAATATGTACAGAAATCTCCTAGGAACTTGCAATAATACCCACTCTTATGAAATCCTTATCTTTGAGGTAAACTCTGAGATTTTGGTTTTTTATTTATTTATTTTGAGACAGAGTCTCACTATGTTGCCCTTAGTAGAGTGGTGAGGCATCATAGCTCACAGCAACCTCAAACTCTTGGGCTTACGTGATTCTCTTGCCTCAGCCTCCCAAGTAGCTGGGACTACAGGTGCCTACCACAGCACCCGGCTATTTTTTGTTGCATTTGTCATTGTTGTTTAGCTGGCCTGGGTTGGGTTCGAACCTGCCACCCTTGGTGTATGTGACTGGTGCCATAACCACTGTGTACGGGCACCAAGCCAGATTTTGGTGTTTTTAACAGCTTCCCCATGACACCAATGTCCCTGGTGTACCTACAGACCACCCTTTGTACAGCAAGCATAAGGAGATAATTACCAATTTTAGCAGAAGACAGAATAAGACCTGTTTTTATGAGTTTCATGTGTAGAATGTTTGTGTGACTTGTGTTTTGCTATGTTGTTTTGTAATCTGACAAGCCCTACGAGAACTAAAGGAGGACAGCAACGATAACTGAATGCCTGTTAGTGGTAAGAATTAAGGAGCCAGTGATGTTAAAGTTCATTTGTATGGTCAGCACGAACAAAAGCATGTTCTTTAACTATAATTAGCACAAGAGCCAAACTACCAGTTAAAAGGAGATTATTTAATGATTTGCTATCTACCCAACCTGTTTTTGAAAAGAAAACAAGTACAAAGTTTCCAGAAAATGAAAGGACAAAGTCGGGATATTGATATTTTAACTTTTTCCTTCCTTCTCTTTCTTTTGTAATTCCAGTGTGTTGGGACTGAGAATAAGTTTGAAGAGTAGTAATGTTCTGTATGTAAGAAAATTCCATTATGTTTTAAAACCCCTGAGGGGACCAGCAATAGCAAAATAGGCAGTAAAGGAAAATTCTAACTAATATGTACACTTTTGTGACCCTTTGTTCTTAAGAGACGGAGTGAGGAGAAAGGCAGAAGCAAGAGGCCTATGGTGCGTCCCACTGATCTTGAAAGACTATCAACAGTTTTGGAAGCAAAATATATTCCCGTGTGCTTGGCGAAGCTTCACATGAGCAGCTAAATGTGGAGATGGATATCTGAACGGAACCTCTGAACTTGGGGAGGCTTACCTGTCATCCCTGAATGTATAATCAGATCATCTCTTTCTCCCTCTGCCTCCCCTCTGGCAACATTTCCAGCATTAATTCATGCCATTTCCTCATCTTTCAGCAGTTTTTTCTACTGTAGGCAAGTCGGTCACAGTCCAATCAAGAGCTCATTTCCATTGAAAGTTCAGGGACATATGACACCCTACCTTATTACTTAAAATCAAAATAGACTACCCATCACATTTCTCCCCAAAATAAAACAGTCCTACCATTCTTCTTGTGAAAATTAACACTTCTAAGGGGTCGAGCTTAGCAGGCAAAGCTTCTTGGCCCAGCTCTTCACTTACTATCATCGTCTCCGTCTAGGGTTGCCAAGCGTCGAGTTATGATTGAGCAGAACTAATTCAGACTCTCTCTTCTGCTCATGGCTCTCTGATTTCCTTTCTCTAATAAATGAGAAGTTAAGTAAGTTGGCAAAGAGGTCTGCCTTGGCAGATTTTGTTTCGTTTTTTGCTATTTTGTTTTTGTTTGCTTTGACCAGAATCTCAAAAGATATGCTACTTCAGCTACCCTATATTTGGGTAAATTGCTGACGTCTTCATAAGTTCAAAGCCTTCTCGATTTAGGTCTTCTTGAGCATTTACACTGAGAAACTTCCTGCAGGCCTCCTCACTCCTGCTGGGAACACGTTTCTAAGTTGCCTGGAACTAGAAACCTGATTTTTATTGCAGAATCAGCAACGTTAAAGCTCCTTGTTTGCTTCTGTACTCGTTGTGCTGTGTGGAACAAGAGGTCCTGAATGTAATACTAGCTTATAAAAACCATTTTATAATTCGATTATTAAACATAACTTTTTCTACAACAAAAACAAATATGCAGCTCTCTTTGAATGTACTGCAGAAAAGGCTGTCAATACTATGACTAATACTAGAAAAATTCCAAATAAAGATATCCAAGGGCTGTGCTATTCTAATTGCCTTGCAATGAGCTTTGCAAACCTTTCAGGAGGGCTCCTTAGGGGTCGGGTCTGTATGTCTTATTCATTGATGTAGCCCGGCTCTGGGCCTAGTATATATGATACCCAACCCAAAGGTTACTTTCTCCATGAAATAATTACATTGCAGAGTTATGAAGCTTTGACAAAAATGGGCCTGGAGCAACGTAGTGCGGAGGGAGACAACAAGAGAAGGTCCTGATTGAGAGAGATAAATTAAGAGGCACGACACATGAACTTTCTAGTGGTGGTAGCAATGCCAGCCACACAAGTTCTCAAATGTAAGCCTGGCCTGAGACAACAGGCTGTTCTTCAGGAGCTTCGGGAGATGTCTTGTGACTCAGCAGAAGCCTCATTGTTGTGTCAGATTGACATGGATTGAGTGGCAGAGTCATTCCTGGCCAGGTGCAAGTTATGCTGTGGTTCAAGTGGACTCTGAACACTTCACTGTAGGCTAATGGGGTGGGAGAGGATGGGGCCCTCCCCAATATTTTGGTGTGATTGCCAGCAGCAGAATGACTACTTGCTGGGACTGCAGACACTCACACTCAGCCCAGACGTCCAGCTCAGTCACTCAAGTCAGGGCGGTGTTTAGCCTCATGCTCTTTCCACTCCGCTAAGACACTGTGATGTGGCTGCAGAAACATTCGATTAGGAGAAAGAAAATTAAGTCCTTACGAGCTTCTCATTTTATCTGACTAGATCTCGGTTACCTCATGTTCGATAGCAAGAGAATTATCTCATCTAAAAGCGGTGAGCCCTATTTGTTTTTAAAAAGAATGTTACAGATCTAAGTTCCAAAATTCTGTACATTTGAGTGTTTGGACTTAGATTCCCTGTGGCAGCCTTCGCCCAGATACTTTAGAAATAAACAAAATAAATTACTGTTTACTATTCTCAACACTGCACTAAGCATTTTCCATGATATATGAATAATCTTATTTAATCCTTTAAAAAAAAACCCATAACACAGTGTTTCTATTAGGATTCTTTAGCTACAGTTTATTTTAAAGTAATACTGCCTCAAACTGGCATAAACAATAAAGGCGTTTATTATCTTAAAGAGCAGAATGTGTAAAGGTAGACTGCCTTCCAGAGAGTCACGAGCAGGCTTTCAGCAGTTTTCTTAATTTGCTTTTATGAGTCAGCTGATGCGTCTTCCAGCTACTTACCCTCATGGTGGGAGATAACTTCCATCAGCCATGACCATCGCCTTCCCTGTTTATTTCTTCCCCCCCCCCCCCAGTCCTTTTTCCCACTTTTTATTATTCTCTTCATTCTACTTTTTTAGGGCCTCTTCTTGTCCAGACTTACTCACTTGTGTGGTTAACTCCATTTTGTCTTTTCCTTTTTCAATGTGAATATATACGGCAAATATCCCATTAAGTAATCACTTTCGATATATAATTTTTTTACTGCCATCAGTTCTAAATGTTTTCATCATAACTTTTCTACCTATGAATTTTTCATTGTTTGCCAACGTTTTTTGTTAGCTATTTTCCTGTTCATTTCTAAGGGAGAGAAACTCCCTGCCTACCCCCACCATGAAATAAGTCTTTCCTTTTATTTTGTATGAGACGAACTTAGATCCTGAGTTCCCCATTGAGTGTAAAGAGTTCTCAGAAGAATGTCCTGTTCTGATTAGATAAAGCATAACAGGAGTTTCTGAGCCAGGCAGTACCTAGCACCTCAGGACACACTGCTGCAGCTGGAGATAGTCCTTTTACTGTGAGTTAGACTGATGGAGGAAAGGGTGGATACTTAAACTAAATCAGCAAGAAGGGCCTGAGTCCTCTGGTGACCATGATCTCAGTCATAAAAACTAGGGTACTTCTGAAAGAAAAAAATTCCAAATACAAAACTCCAGTATGGCTGACATAAACCAAATGTAGGGATCACTCTGTTATTTATGCTGAGTTGAAAATCAACATTTTCTACTATAGGAGGTATTGTTTTCATAGCCATTTTGGTAATTAGGACACAAAGCCCAAACACCCAGGTCCCGTAGCTACTCAAAACTAGTAATTAAAACCATCACAAGTATCTCCTAGTCATGTCAAGGTTACTTATGCTAATAAGCATAGTTGCCTCTAATATCCAGTAGTTGACCCTATAGCTAGCCTGTCTACTCTAGAGAAAAAATGCCGGTCAGTGAATTAATAAGCCAGCCAGGCTCGAGGTTGGTGGTGTTATAAACAGCAGCACTCTGATGGGCTCATAGTGCTGGCTCAGCTTTCAGCCTTATCATCACACTGGACCTCCCATGAATGAATCAAATGTGAATGGACAAAGTGTTATATTCCCTGAAATGTCATGCATACCAAGTGCTAATAAAATGTTTAACTTAGAGATCCAATTCAGAGTGAAATCACACTCTTTCTTTAACTATTTGCAAAGAATAGCCAGCCAAATAGTTTCTCCCATGTGATGTAAGAAATGACTTTAAGATCCACAGTATAAATTTCTAGTCTAGTAACCTGAACTGCTTCCTTCATGGATATGAGCAAATCAGATTTTTAGTTTCAAGTATTTACTGTCAAATTTGTGCCTATACACAGTTGCTCCTCACCAGATACAAATAGCAAAATCCCTACAATGAAGAGAGATTTCTAAACATGTCACTGCATTTCCAATTCTACTCTGAGTCTGAACACTGCTATTTGAAAACACTTTAGAGCATAATAAGTATTTTTCCAAATAGTGCAGATGTCTCTTAGGTTCAGCTGTTTTTGACAAACCATTGAGTACACAATAAATGTAGACACTTCTTCCCACTACAGCTACATATCTTGGATTATAAATGAATATTGCAAAGGAGGCATCAACCCGTGAACTCTGAATACATCCTAAAGCAGTATCGAAAGATAAAATAAATCTCATTATTTTGAAACCAATTATCTGCAATGGTTGGGTACTGATACCAATCAGCATTACTATTTTAATCATTACTGGAGCCTTATCTACAATGATGTGAAATTTGGAGATCTATCTGTATGGCCAATCACACAATTTAATTTATGTGCTCAGGAAAAAGGACGTGGGAAAGGAAGAAAGTGAGTGGTAGAGAAAGGGGGCTGAGAGTAAGACAGGGAAAGAAGATATAGAGGAGGGGGACAGGAAGGAAGGAAGGACACACAGAAGAACAGATGCTGACAATTAGAGGTCCTCCACCACGGGGAGGCAGCACCGCCCAAACTTAATTGTGTGGTTAACTCCATTTTGTCTTTCCTTTTTTTATGTGAATATATACGGCAAATATCCCTTGAATGGTTGCTGCATCTGTTCCTAAGTGATCTCTGCACCTGTTGATTGTCCTTACCAAGATCCTAGTCCTAAATGTAAATCAGACACAACTCTGACTTAAAGTAACTTCTATTGATGCACTTCTCCCTGTTAACCTTGAACTCCAATGTTTAACTTAGGGAACTGGTCTAAATTTATCACTTTGTCCCCATGGGGCCATTTCCACAAGATTTGGTCTCCACTGTCCTTCAGTCATGCCTTGTACAATCCCATGCCAGGTCTTTTGAATTTGCTGATTCCTTGTTTCCTTTTCTGTTTACAATGATTTATTCCTAAATCTTCATGATCTTTCTGCTACCCTCCTTCTCATATCCAGGTTTCAACTTAAATATTCAGATACAGGGTCCTGACCAATCCATAAAGCAATCAGCATCTCCCATGGTAGTCTCCACCACAGGACCCTATTGTATCTTCTTTGTAGCACTTCTCAGGTCCTAAAATTAACTCAGTTAGGCTTGCATATTATTATTTCCCACCCATTAACATGTAATCACCCTCATGGTAAGAACTTGTTCACTGCTACACCCCAGTTCTTAAGACTACTAGTACGTGGCACATAGTTTTTATAAAACAATTTTTGAGCATAGAGTGGCCACTCACCTCTCAATCTCACTTAGTAATTACAGTTAGTATTTCAGAATGTACTTTATCACTTTTCTAGTTGTCATGGTTGCTAGGAAATCTATCATCCTTTTGTTTTATTTTTATTCTTGATGTTCTCAGGATTTTCTTTTCTCTTTGGATTTATAATATTTTATCTAGCTATCAGAGGTGTCAGCTTTTTTTAGTATCACAGCTGGGCTCTCAATCAGAAGACTATTTTATTAAATTACTTCTTTCCAGCTCAGAGATGTTTTTCCCCCTCTGTATTCTATGTGTTAATAGTATCCCATATAGCTTCTTGCTTTTTTCCCCCAAACATGGAACTGTTGCAAATCTTGGACAATATTGGAACTCCTTGTTCTAGTATTCCTGTTCCCATGCTTTTCATCATTTTGTTGTATTTAATCTTTGGCCAGGTATCTCCCCACCCCAGCCCCACCACACTGTTTAACCATCTATTAAAAGATTGTGCTTTGTGATCTTGCTTCTAACTTTCAAATTAGATGGCTTTCTATCATAATTATTTTATGTGTTTTCATTTTCTTTGGTTTTTATATTTTCTTAAATTTCAAAATATCAAGGGGGTACATGGATAGATTTTATAATGCTTAGGTCAGGGCTATAAATGTTCTCATCACCTACCTGGTAAGTAGGTTTCTACCCCTCCTTCCTTTCCCATTTCTTGATTTCCAATGACTATACTTCCCTGTGTGCCCATCAACAAGTTCCAAATTAGTAGAGAGCACACGTGGTGCTGTTTCTCTATTCTTGAAATATTTTACATAGGATAGTGGTCTCTAGTTTTATCCAAATTGCTGCAAAGACATTAATTCATTTATTTTTATGGCTGAGTAGTATTCCATGGTGTACATATACCACCTTTTGTTAGTTCACTCATAAATTGATGGGCATTTGGGTTGATGGCACAGCTTTGCAATTGTGAATTGTGCTACAATAAAAATTCAAGTGCAGGTGTCTTTTTGATAAAAATGACATCTTTTCCTTTCTGTAAATACATAGTAGTGGAAATGCTAGATCAAAGAGTCGATCTACTTTTCATTCTTTGAGAAATCTCTAAGCTGTTTTTCATGGAGGTTATTCTAATTCACAGTCTCACCAACAGTTTAGAAGCATTCTTTTCTCTCTTCATCCACATCACCATCTATTATTTTCTGACTTTTTAATAAGAGCCACTTGAATAGGAATAAGGTGACAACTCATTGTAGTTTTAATTTGCATTTTCCTGATGATACAGATGTCGAATATTTTCTCAGCTATTGGCTATTTTTGTAACATCTTTTGAAAAGCTTCATGTCCCCATTTTTAACAGGATTTTTTCTTAGTTGAATTATTCTAAAAATACTCTCTACAGATATTTGTGTGTTTAAAAATTTTCAGTTTCTTTTTCTTTTCACTATTTAGCTTTTTCTCCTGAGTTTTAATTTTATTTGATTTTGATACAACTTTAATATGTTGTATTTTCTTAAATATTTGATTATATATATATATTTTTAGATCTATAACTGGGGAATGGTATTGAAGATTGTTGATGGAGCATATTTCCTCAGCATAATAATGTCTTTCTTTAGTCCATTATAAAATCTGTTACTAGATACTGAATACTAATTATAAAAGACTCCTCCTCCCTCAGGGTCAGATACAGAATTGACCCATAGTCTGGAGAAAACTCTTTCCATAATAATACATCCAGAAATGACAGGGATGATGAAATCAACAAACTAGAATGTTAAAATAACTATGATAAATATAATCAATATGCTCACAGCTTATATGAAAAACATAATGAAAAAAGAAAACTAGGATGCCAAGTAAATACCAGATGGAACTCATAAAGGTAAAAAATATAAATGAATGTATCGGCGGATGGGATTAATTACAACTTAGACCCTACCAAAGGAAAAAAAAAGACAATTTAAATACAAAACAAAAAATCATTCAAAAGGACTCACAGAGGGAATAACAGATCGAAAATAAATGAACAAAACACCAATAACATGAAGCAGCCTAACTTATGTAGAATGGTAGCTCAGAGAAAAACAGAAAAAGAGAGGTGGGCATAAAACATATTTGAAGAAATCATAATAGTCAAGAATTATTTCCTCATTTAAGGAAAATTTCAACAAATCTAAGAACCTCAAGGAACTCTCAGTAAAACAAATACATAGGAAACCACGCCAGGCTAGATCTTACCCAAATTGCTGCTATCAGTGATAAAGAGAAAATCTTAAATGCAACAAGAGATCAAAAGAGTATTATGCACAGAAAGAATAAACATGAGAATTACTGAATGACAGAAGACAAGGTAGTGACACCTTAAAAAAGACCAGCTGACAGTCTGTACCCAGAAACAATACTTTTCAAAATAGAAGCAAAACAAAGACTTTTGCAAACAATCATGTACTGAGCCAATTTGTCAGCAGCAGACTTATAAGAAATGTTAAAGGGAATTCTTGAGCAGATAGAAAACTACATCTGTTGACAACTTGAATCTGTGCAAAGGAATTAAGAGTGCCAAGAGGGCAGACAAAACACACATGTTCTCCAGAACTGATAGCGCAAAAAAAAACTCCGAATTTCAATATTCCTAGAATTGGAGAATCAGTCTTTCTGGGACCCTTGCCACTGTTTTGGAAAAATCGAGTTACTTATGTCCTGTATGGAATTGGGAAACTTACTTAACTTTCTGTGCCTCAGGTTTTCATCTTAAATGTGAATGAGGATTATACCTACTCTTGTATCGCTGTTGTATGATATACGGAAATCACTCGATACATGTTAGATTTCCTTTACAAGGTAACACTAAGAACTCATTGGCAGCTTGATAATAATATCAAATTCCTGCCAGGTATAAAATAAATGAGGCCGACTTCAGATTTCTCTACTGTGTCAATGAACAGTAGAGAATGTTAGACCAATACTTTTCAAATCCTTAAAGAAAAGATAACTTGATTATTTTATTCCCAGCCATTCAATTGTAAAGATAAGACTAAATTGTTTTGACCATATAATCACTTAGTTTCCATGAGTCTTCTGGAAAAAAATAATGAAGGAATAAATTTCAGCCAAATAAGAGTTAAATGGTAAAACTAGCAAAAGGATGAAAAACTCTAGGACCAAAAGAAATATCTTATGGTTAATACTGTGATTAAAAATATTGACAATGTATCACTCAAATAACAAAGTTTGAGAATTCAAAAATAACAAAAATTTTTGAATAGTGTAGGTGTGCCCATTTTCTCCTGTGTTACAAACCAGATGTAAAAAGTTGATAAATTGGCCAGGCGTGGTGGCTCACTCCTGTTATCCTAGCACTCTGGGAAGCCGAAGTGGGTGGATTGCTTGAGTTCAGGAGTTTGAGACTAACCTGAGCAAGAGTGAGATTCCATCTCCACTAAAAATAGAAAAATTACCTGGGCATTGTGGCCAGTACCTGTAGTCCCAGCTACTTGGGGGTGCTGAGGTAACAGGATTGCTGGAGCCGAGGATTTTGAGATTGGTAGGAGTTATGATGCCATGGTACTCTACTCAAGGAGACTAAGACTCTGCCTCAAAAAAAAGAAAGAAAGAAAGAAAGAAGAAAGAAAAGGGAAAAAAAAGCAAGGCTGATAAATCAAACAATAAGGGGATGTATTAAATACAGTAACTATAAATAAAATTAATATAATCTTAATAAAATTAGGGAGTGAAGGGAAGAAAGGCAAGGCAAATGTAGAAAACATACTGAGTCAGAATTGGCAGAATTTGCTCATCATAGGGAAACAAAAACATATTTCTCAAGACAGAAATATTTAAATGCATTCTACTTGCACACACTACCTCTGCCGTCACCAACAGGCCATAGTTCTTACGGCAGATGGAGCCTTATATACTCTGCTGGTTTATACTACATTCATTAAAAATTCGCTACATATGGGGTGGCGCCTGTGGCTCAAAAGGGTAGGGTGCTGGCCCCATAAGCTGGAGGTGGTGGGTTCAAACCCAGCCCCAGCCCCAAAAAAAAAAAATTTTTTTTTGCTACATAAAAAACAATACATTTAAAGAATAGTACTGAAAGCTTCCATGGGGCTGGAATTCAAGGACAGCTCAGTTGGGCAATACTGGCTTTGAGGTTTCTTGTGAGGTTGGAGTCAGATGTCATTTGCAAATGCAGTCATCTTAAGGCTGACTATGGCTTTAGAATCTGTTTCCAAGATAATTCAGCCAATTGGTGCTGGCAAGTTAGTTTCTCTCTATACCGACCTTTCCCTGAGATTTTCAGAGTCCTTGTAACGTGGCAGCTGGCTTCCCCAGTACTACAGAAGTCCAAGGCAGTCATGAATTTCTGACCTGATTTAAGAGGTTAGGCCCTACCCCTGATGCTGTATTCTATTGAATACACAGGCCAATGACGTTTCAATGCAGAAGAGACCACAGAAAGCTTTTAAAATACTATGGGGTGAAGGTTCCTAGGACCCTCTTTGGAAGTATTGAAAGAAGAAATACACAAGGCCTCATGAGTCTGTTCAAAACTGGTATAAAATCAATTCCATTGAATTCAGTTGGCCTAACCAGGGCACAAAGCAAGCCCACATTTAAGCTGTGGACACATAGACCCCACATCTTAATGGAAGAACCACCAAAATCATGTTGCAAGGGATGTGGATTCCAGGAAGGGAATAGTTGTGACCATTTTTGCCAAAGTCTGCCTAAATCTTCCTTATCAATTGCATTTAAAGAAATCTGAGTTAAACAGATGTGCTAACTCAGGTGATAAAGATTTTACAAGAAGCAAGAGTAGGGAGGCTGAGTCGTTAGTGTATGCAGCCGAACGAGGTTTCTCTTGTGTGAGGTGGGCTGTGCTTTCCATTGTGTTTCTATTCTTCAGTCCAAAGGTTTCACGGTAAATCTGCACTTCCATCCTCTTCCTCACCGGGCTGCAGCAATTCCCAATTTGCCTCTTACGTGAAATTTCAGTTCCTGATCATTGGTTTTAAGGTTTCCACTAATTCGAAAATTGACAGTTCATCACTTCCCAGTGGTCACATAATTGACATATTTTCATTTTAGCGCTTGGAAAGTCACAGAAAAATAAAACGTACATTGTTCGGCATAAATCCAATAGGCATGTCAGTCATTCTCCCTGATACATCATAAAACGCAAGCTTTCACTATTAACACCTTCTGCCAATTAACGTAAACACACAGATGTGCAACGCGCACACATACACCAATGTATTTTTGCATCTGTATTTTGTTTTCGATGAGTTGATGATATTTTGTCATTTATGGTTCTATTTTGTATTTTTCTTCCCTTTGATTTCTGATTATGTGAGGAGTGTAACTGTGTAGATCAAAATGGATTTTGAACAAAAGTCTTCTACTAAATGTAGACTGATTTAGGATTAGGCTACATCCCTTATAATTGAGTTGATAAATCGAAGCATTACAAAAATGCTTCATTGCTAAAACTATGACTATCTCTGGGCTTAGCACTCTGTCTTCATTCAATAAGCTGGGACTTGAGACAATTCTTCTACTTGAATGGGCTACATTGACTTTTGTAATTTGGATTCATGGAAAAGTGTTTCAGGATAAAAAATTTAATAATTTAAAACTTTTAGCATCATACTTGGAAGGAAGACCAAGATTTTTTTCCATCAAAACCTTTTTGAGCAATAAATATGCATATCTGAAAAAGACTTTATTGATCATCTAGACCAGGACTGACAAACTTTTTCTTAAAGGTACAGACAGCCAATATTTAGTCTTGTGGGCCACATGGTCTCTTCAGCGCCTCTCCTCTCTGGTAATACAGCGTAAATGCAGCTGTGGACATACATCAGTGAGTGGACGTGGCTGTGTTCCAATGAAACATTATTTACCAAAATAGGTGTACAGGCCTTAGTGTACCAGCCCCTATTCTAGTGCAACATTTTCATTTTTCAAATGAGGAAATGACTCAGAAAGCAGTGAAATGATCAAGATGACACAGTAATTATAAAAGAGCTAGGAAATAAAAAAAAAATAGGTCTCCTGAGCTTGGTAGAACTGTTAAAATAAAATGCCAAAATTCATAGATTAAAAAAAAAGTATGTGGGGGTCTGCATCTAAGCGTGTAAGTGTATATGTGTGCACGCGTGTGCATGTGTGCGTGTGTGTGTTTGTGCGCACAGCAGCAACAGAGGAAATAGAAGTAGTAATAGTAGATACTGTCTACAAAAGCAGACCTTAGGAGAATAATATAAAAGTGAAATAACCATACATGCTGAAAAACATCTCCCTAGAATGGCAGCCCTTTGGGGGGGATATCGTAACTTGTCTCTTGAGATTAATGTAGATACTAACTTTTTACGTTGACTTAATTGGTATTATTTTGGAAGTACCAATTTGTTCTACACGCCAAGCTGAAAGAGCAAACGGCTCCTTCAGGGCTTCCCTGTCTGCCAATATACTAATCCTAAGCAATTGGGAAGGTAAATTAGATTTTCTCAGAAAAAGTACAAAGTCCTTTTAGCTGTAGATATTATAAGGAGCAAAATAAAAAAGCCAAAATTTGCTTAACAGAGTAAATATAGCAGTATTAATTGTGAAGAGATTTTGCATCAAATACTTATTGCTGATACATTAAAGAGAAGAATAGTAATAATGATTCCAAATCAGTGAGTTTAATATAAAGTGTCCAGTCATATGATTTGATCAAATTTTGATCCAGAGCAATTTACATTTCAGTGAATGAATATGTTTAAGCACAGAAATATTTATTAGTAATAGTTCCAACTTTCTGCACGATTTGATAGTAGAATTGATGCCATATAAATGAAAGATATTTCCATGGAAAAATTATAATTAGCTATTGCCTTTCTAACCAATGTCTTGATATCAAGTAAATCATATATATAATCATAAAACCAAAGTTATTAGAATTATAAAAGAGTTAATAATTTTTCCCACTAAAATTATGCAGCAAATCATTGTAAAATGAGCCCCAGGTTCAAGGTCTACATATTGTTCAAGAGTTCCTAATTTAAAGTTTGAAGAGTGTCTCATTAATATACATTGTGGCCACATTAAACAGGTAACTTCAAACCATTATGATTCTTGTAAATAACATTAGAAAATTAATAAAGAATTCTATTTGTTCTCATGGAACTTAGAAAAGCTTTGTTGAAAATATTTTTGTTAGAAATCTCTTTTTTATTTTCTCTATGCATATCCATGTGTTTATTTGGTTTCCACTTTTTGCCTTCACAAAATTAAAAAGGCTTAAAACTTAATAACAATAACAATGTTTAAGATAAGGACCAGAAACCAAAACTTCATAAAGAACGAGCAAAGATAAGTACATCCGGAAAAGAAATCAGATGATTGCTGCAATGAAATATTGAGCAATAATAATAATAATAATTAAAAAAACGTAACAATCACATTGTCAGATAAAAGTATGTCTATCGCAGAATGCTTTGACTCTGAGGTTCAGTATAGAGTCATCAGTTAACTTCTTTTTTTTTTTTCCAAAGTCTCAAAAAATAGACAACTAATATTTATAAATAAAAATAGAAGATAATTAAAAGAAAACAGATCATGCCAAATCTTAACCAATCATGCCAATAGAAAAAGAAGAAATACTTCAAAATCATTCTACTTCATTAAGTGAAATATGTTTGTAATTTTCCCTTTATAATAATATACTTTTCCAATGTTAGAAATCTCTTTTAATTAAAATTGATACTTTGTTTTTAATCTATATCTAATTGTTAAAGAAGGCAGCAGTCACAGTACTTCCAACAACTTCAGGGCCTCCACCATTGTTCTTGTCAACAATAATATTTCTCTTAAAAATATGTTCTTAAATATAAGAAATAATCCAATTTATGTTCTTTTATCCTTCCTTACCTCCTCATTTTATGCAAAGCTGCTCAATTTCCCTTTAATAGAAGGCCCCAGTGAACAATAAGCACTACAAAGCCTTGCTTGGATGAGCTATCAGGAAACTTCAAATATAAGCTGCCGAAGCAAAGATCAGGTCATCATCAAGGGATTTTAAAACCTGAAAATAAATCTTGGAGAATTACTGCTATATGAATAATATTATATTATCATTGGCCTGTACCACTGCTTTAAAGTTTGTTATTAAAGAACATGAATGAAAAATTTCAAATATTTGAGGGATGGATATTAGGCATGAAATGTAGTCCTTGCATAGCTATTAAAACTAAATTGTGGTTAAAAATAAATAGTATGTGGCTTGTGGTCCATACAAGAGTGTCTGGTGTAAACCTACTTCTTGTTCCCCTCTGCTAAGCACCACTATAAACACTGGAATTACTGCTACCAACAAGCAAAGAACTCGGGCAGGCAATAAGATAGCAAACTGGTTTAGGACACCAGGACTGGAGGAAAAACACAATGTGAAAGCATTTCACATCACGCTCACCAGACAGAAGAAGGTGGAAGCAGACCAGGCATTTCTGAAACCTAGCAAGAAAAGACAGCTCAGAGAGTCTCATGTCTCTTCTGTGATCAAATAGTAGTCCCTCTGAGAACACTGGATAAACTGATATTACAGGCAGCAGGATCAACATGTAACCCCACCAACTAAAAGCAGTCAGGGGTAGCACTCTCCTTTCCTACCAGACTGAGATTCCTCTTCCCCTCTAAAAGATACTGAAGACAGTGAGTATAACCAGCAGGGAGGGTGTAGTCACAAGTGACCTGGCCTAGGAAGCTTCTTTGCTTCTGAGACACCCTTTTTCTACACAGCAACTCTGATTAGGCAGGAGGAACCAGCAGAACCAGAAAGAAGAACCAAGCCACAGGAAGGATTCCCGCCTGAGTAGTCTCTTTTACCCCCTGCCTTTTCCCTATCAGGAGAAATCAGGTCAAATGGGCAAAACAGCCAAGGACCCAACTAAAGTATTAGCCAAGTCTGGAAAACCCCTCCCTGTATCCAGGGTCCAAATCAGCAAGAGGGACACAGTGACAACAAGCTGCCATGCCTGGAAAATGTCTCTTACAAGGCAGGTCTAAGAGTTCCCTTCCCAGCCCAGCGAAACTGAGACTCCAGAGGTCATGGGAGGAGCTCACTTGTCTCTCTCTACAATGGTGAGGCCCACAGCATCCCAGACTGAGAAAACTTCTTCTACAGCCTCAAGCAGCATCACCAGAGACTAATGGGAGCCCCAACAGCATTAAATCAACCAAGCAGACCCAAATGACACTACAAAGTTTCTGAAATTTAAACTGCCATTAGGACCACTGATCAAAAAGCAGGCCAAAATCTAAATAGGTTGAATGCTTGTTAAAAAAGAAAAAAAAGAGGAAGAAAATTAGATCCACAGTGTCTTAACATGATATAGACTAAATGTCTTGGATAAAATAAAAATCTGTTATACCCAGAACCAAGATGATCACAACTTGAATGAAAAACAACAACAACAAAAATAGATGCCAATACTCAGATGTTGCAATTAATTAATAAGGATTCTTAGCTAGAATTAATTATGCTTCATTATTTAACTGCAAATTATTTTGATTTTTTTTCTCTTTTTTTTTTACAGGTTTTTTTTTTTTTTGCTGGAGCTGAGTTTGAACCCACCACCCTCCATATGTGGGGCTGGTACCCTAGTCCTTGAGCCACAGGCACTACCCCTAATTGCAAATTATTTTGAAACAAATGACAATATAGAAAGTCTTAGCGTAGAAAAAGTACTTATGAAAAAAGAACTAAGTGAAAACACTATGAAAGAAAACTACCATAATATTAAAAGAAATATACTAAGATTACTTGATAGGCACAATGGTGGATTATAGATGACAGACATTAGAAAGAGTGAACTTGAAGACAGGTCATAGAATTCACCTAATGTAAAAAATAGAGAGAACATAGACTGAAAAATTTGAGCAGAGCCTCAAAAAACTGTGGGATGATAAGAAAAGATCCAAATTCACTTCATTAGAATCTCAGAAGAAGAGAAAGTCAGTGAATCTGTTAGCATGTTTGAAAAAGTAAAATAATAGGGCCAGGCACAATAGTTCACACCTGTAATCCTAGCACTTTGGAAGGCTAAGGTGGGTGGATTGCTTGAGCTCATGAGTTTGAGACCAACCTGAGGAAGAGTGAGAACCCATCTCTACTAAAAATGCAAAATTGAGGCAAGAGGATGGCTTGAGCTCCTAGTGTTTGAGATTGCTGTGAGCTATGACACCACAGCACTGTACTAGGGGCAAGAAAGTGAGACTGTGTCTAAAAAAAAAGGAAAAGAAAAGAAAAAGAGAGGGAGAGAGGGAAGGCAGGCAGGCAGGTTAAAAAAAGTAAAATAATGGCTGAAAAATTTTCAAATCTGGCAAAAGACAGTAACCTACAGATCTAAGATGAATGACCCCAACAAAATAAATGCATAGAAATTTCTAACAAGATACACCATAGTCAAACTTTCAAAAAATAAAGACAAAGAGAATTCTTGAGTGCAACTAGGAAGAAATGGCACACTATAAAGGGGTACAAATTTGAATTAAAAATTTCTCATCTGAGTTCATCATGTATATCTCCAGAGCAACTACTATGAAAACTACACAAAGAGATACACTCAACAACCATGTAAATAAATCAAAGTAAATTCTTTTAAAAACGTTCAAGCAACCAGTAGGAAAGTAAGCAAAGAGAAACAGAGTAGTAGGGATCAGAAATAGGAGGAAAAAAAAATGACAGCCTTAATTATTAGCCTTTAGTAGTTACCTTAATGTAAATGTTTTAAGTACACCAAACTAAACACAGAAATTGACTGTGAAGATTAAAAATTAAAACCTAACTATATTCTCTTACAAGACATCTCAAATTTGACAAAGCTAAATTGAATGTAAGGGGTAGAAAAAGTTGTATGATACAACCGTTAACCAAAGAAAAACAATAGTGGCTATATTAGTATCTAATAGATTAAAGCTTAGAGCAAAAAAATTATTGGAGATAAATATGGACATTACATAATAATAGTTATGAATTTGGGGGGAAAGATATAGTGATCCCAAATGTATTCAACAAACAATAACCTGAAAATACATGAAGGAAAATATGATAGAGCTGAAAGTGAGTTTATTAAGATGGTAGGATATGTGTGCTAGATCGATACACAAAAATGAGTCATAACATTACATATTATCAATGAACATACAGCATCCAAAATTATAAACCCCATATGATTTATAATTCCTCCAAAGAAAATGAAATAATTAGGTATATACTTACCAAAACATATATCTCATAAAATTACAAATGGCTATAAAAAATCAAAAATAGCCTAGATTAAGACGCATACTCTGCTCCTAGATTGCATGCTATCTTCCAAATTGGCCTATAGGTTTGATGCAATTATGTGTAAATATAGATGAACTTATTTTAAAATTTGAATGGAAAGCCATAGGCTTTAAAAAGCTCAAAAAAGCTTGATCAAGAAAAATAAAGTGGGACAAATAACCACCTGAAATGAAAGCTTACTCCAATAGCTACAGGTATCAGGATAGCATGGTATGCCTATTGTTCTATTGTCTAGATCAAAGAAATACAATAGAGAATCAGAGACAGATCTGAACAAAAATACCGGCTAAATTTTGACAAAGATTCAGAGCTTAAAACAAAAATGTAAAATATAAAACTAGAGAAATTTTAGTAAAATAATAGAAAATCTCTGGTATCTAGGTGGAGGCAAAGATTTCTTAGAATTGACTAAAAAAAAAATGAATTGAGTTAAGAACCTCTATGAGCAAAAAATCATTAGTTGGACCGTATCAAAATTAAATACTTTACCCTGTGAAAGATCCTGATAAAAACAGAAAAAGACAGCATACAGATTGGCAGAAATTATATGGAAACTATTTATCTAACAAAGTACCATTAGACAGAATGTATGAAGAAGCCTAAAAACCGAACAGTAAAAATTCCACAATCCAAGTAGAAATTAGGCAAAAGAAATGAACTAAAAATGATACATTGATGGTCAATATGCATATGAAAAGATGTTAAGCATAAACATATTTCTGAGAAGAAAATTCAAATTGAGATGAGACATTAACACACACTTATCAAATTGGGTAAAATAAAAATGTGAGCACAGCAAGGACATTTGGACGTGGAGAAAGTGAATCACTTATAGAAAACTGGTGGGAATGCAAAATGGTACAGCCATTCTGGAGAATAGCTTGGCAGTTTCTTCTAAAAGTAAACATTCAAGGCTCAGCGCCTGTAGCTCAAGGGGCTAAGGCGCCAGCCACATACACCCAAGGTGGCAGGTTCGAATCCAGCCCGGGCCTGCCAAACAACAATAATGACTGTAACCAAAAAATAGCCAGTCGTTGTGGCAGGCGCCTGTGGTCCCAGCTACTTGGGAGACAGAGGTAGGAGACTCGCTTGAGCCCAGGAGTTGGAGGTTGCCGTGAGCAGTGAAGTCATGGCACTCTACCCAGGGGACAGCTTGAGGCTCTGTCTCATTAAAAAAAAAACAAAAAACCCATTAAAAAAAAAAGTAAACATTCAATTACTACATGTTATCTAGATTAGACTGGATTATAAGCCCCCTAAATTTCTACATGGAAGTCCTAATGCCTAATGTGGCTCGATTTGGAGACAGGACCTTCAAGGGGTAATTGAGGTTAAATGAGCTCCTATGACTGGGGCCTTAATCCAGTATACTGGTCTCCTTTAAAAAAGAGGGAGAGGATTCATGCACACAGTCAAAAAGCCATGTGAAGACACAGCAAGCGGATAATCATCTATGAATCAAAGAGAGGGCTCAGAGGAATCCAGCCCTACCAGGACCTTAGCCTTAGCTTTCTAGCCTCCAGACTGTGTGAAAATGAAGTTCCCAGGCTTTATTATTTTGCTTTGCACCCCAAGCAAACTAATGTAAGACCCACCAATTTTACTTTGTCAAAGAAATGGAAACTTATGTTCATGCCAAAACCTATAAGCAAATGTTCATAGAAGCTTTATTTGTAGTAACCAAAACCCAGAATGAGCTTAAATATCCTTCAAAAGACAAAGTGATACACAGCATCAAAAAGGAACAAACTTGTGAAGAATCCTCTATGAACTGAGTTAAATCAAAAGCCAATCATAATGGTTGCTTCCCATATAATTCCATTTATATATCAATTTCAGAATATTGAAGACAGATTAATGGCAGCCAAATGTTAGGAATGGCGGGCGCAGGCATTCTCAGAGAAGAATGAGAATGCGTATAAAAGAACAATGCATAAGATACCTAACGGCTGGAACTTTTCAATATTTGACACATGTTGGTGGGGAAACACACCTGCACTCCTAATTACACTATATAGGACTAAGTACACATATATCTACACACAGGTGAGGGCAAAGAAACCCATGGAAATCTGAATAAGACTCAGGGATTGTGTTCATGTTAGTCTTCTGGCTCTGATATTGTACTACAGTTTTACAAAATGTTGCTATTGACTGAAACTGGTAAAGTGTACAGGAGATACTTCTGGATTATTTCTTAGAATTGCATGTGACTCTACAGTTATCTCAAAAATTTCAATCAATAAAAGATAAAAAGGGGGTGGCCCCTGTGGCTCAAAAGGGTAGGGCACCGGCCCCATATGCCAGAGGTGGTGGGTTCAAACCCAGCCCTGGTTAAAAAAAAAAAAAAAAAGGGACTTCTGCCCACCAAGCTGAAGGAGTAAGCGCTATTTATTAAATTTTACATTTACTAAGGAGTTAGCACGACCTTGCTTTTAGCTCTGTCTTGCTTTGATATTGTCAAGAGAAAACTGTAGTTTACAGGTACTTTAAACAATAAAGTGATTAGAAGTTGATATAAATGAGTTTTCAAAGGAAAAGGGTAGTCACATCTATAGTGATTTGAATTCTAGGCAAGGATAGAACAGAAATTTAATAAATTAAAATGAATGAGTAACCTTGATTGCAAATTTGGACCATCGCAATTTCTTTATTTCTAATACCAATAGGTCCTTCAAAAACTCTGCTGAAGTGCCCATCAACCCATGAATGAATTAATAAATTGTACCATGGAATACTATGCAGCCTTAAAAAAGATGAAGCCTTTACCTCTTTTATATTTACATGGAGGGATCTGGAACATATTCTCCTGAGTAAAAATGTCTCAAGAATGGAGGATAAAGCATCCAACGCACTCAGTGCTTCTATGAAACCAAGTTATATTTACTCACACTTTCTTATGAAAGATAGAACACAACTCTAGCCCAGGATGAAGGAGAGAAATGGAGTGGGAAGGGAGGGGAGGGGGGAGGTAATAGAGGGAGGGTAAAAGGTGGGACCACACCTGTGACAAGGGTACAAGTCAAATCTGTCAAGTGTAGAACATAGATGTTTTGGCACAATAATCAAGTAAATGAGGTGAAAGCTATGTTGATTGGTTTAATGTAACCATGTCAGATTGTATTAAAAAAAAAAAAAAACTGTTTCTATGTTTTCTAATTTGGAATCAAGCCCATTTTCCAGACAGCTATTTTAGTCCTCATACTTCTCAGTGAGAAAACACCAACACTACTCACAGAAAATCAAGAACTCTTTTTCTTCCTCATCCACTAATACACAAATATTCTCACATCTGCACAATCTTTTCTTTTTCTCACTGATACTATGTAAAAGTTGTTCCTCCTCTTATGTGAGAGCAACTGCTATTTTAGCATGCTGCGGGCAGTCATTTCTGTTCATTTTATTAGTTAATATTCTACGATCAATAAGGGTTTCCCTTCTTTTTGATTTCTTTATTATTATTATTATTTACTGATTCATTCATTTATACCAGTATCAACTTGTAGATTCTTATTTTATTCAATGAGCTGTAATCAGTTTCTGTCATTTATTTTGATAGTCAAATTTTCCTGGATTTGGCCAGTAGGAGAGCTCCTTTGAAGTTAAGTTCTGTGTTCTGGTGGTTTCTGTCAGTCTTTGAGAACTTTCTCCCACAAGATATTCCTGGCTCATCTTGGACTTCTCCCTGCCTCAGCTTTGCAAGCAGCTTTTTCTCTATGAAGTCCTATTTCTTTTTGCTGAAGAATATTTAGAAGCCAAAATCCAGGTACTAAATGTGCTATTGCTATTTCTATGTCATTATTTCTTGTCCCCCTCAGCAGAGTTGGGAAAATATGTATATGTATATGCATAGAGTTATATATATGTATTATGTCTATATATCTATCTATTTATATGTGCCCAAACCTACATCTACATTTATTTTATATCCATTTCTTTAAAACTGTTTTCTTAAAGATATCTCTAATCCACAGTATATATATAATATAATCTTAACCTTTTCCATATTCATAACTCTTCTCCTCAGTAATAGGAAACTTTGCTTCCATAATCTTCAATCTGTTATTCACTGTTTAAGGCTAGAAGACACAGAAAGAGGTATCAGAATTTCTAACCTCTACCACTGCAGAAAACAAACCTACCAACTAGGGTTTGATATTTATAATGTGTATTTTGAAGTAAAATTTATATAGCATGAAACATGCAAATCAAAAGTGTACGATTTCATGAGTTTTTAATCAAATGTCTCCATTTACATAATTCACACTTCATTTGCCAGAAAACTTAGGTATCCCCCACTTACCAGGTGTTATCATCCCAAAGGATATCATGTTCTGACTTTTCTTAAAACATCAATTAAGTGTACCTGATACAAAAGTGTATATGACTCAATCACACGTGGGTACTCTTCCATTTCTGCCTTCTCTAGCATAGCATAAGATTTATCCATATTTTCGTGTGTATCTGTATTTTTTTATTTTTATTATTTCACTGAAAAATATTCTATTGTATGAGTATGTCGTTTTTATTTTAACCATTCTCAAGTTAATAGATATTTGGACTATTTTTATATTTGAGCTATTGTGAATAAATCTACTATGAATGCTAAAAGTCTTTTTATTCCGCTTAGGGGAATACATCAAAGTGAAATTACTCAACCAAACACTAGGTGCATTTTTTCTTTTTGTAAGAAACTGACAGATATTTTCCACAATGGTTGACTATTTGAAATACCCACAAGCAATTTATGACATGTCTTCACCAACATTTGTTGTTGGTGGTCTTTTTAATTTTAGTCATTTAAGGGTGTGTATAGAGGCATCTTAATTATGATTTGGATTTACATTTTCCTAATAACTAATGATTATAATTCCTTATCTATTCTTGACATAAATCCTTTATGAAGGATATATGCATGTTTTGAAAATATTTCTGCTAGACTGCCCTTTCACTTAAAAATGGCATCTTGATGAGTAGAACATTTTAATTTTATTGAATTACACATTATAACTTTTCTTTTCAAATTGTTAATTTCAGTGTTCCGTGTGAGTAAATATTTTCCTATCCAAATCATGTTTCTTTTAGAATCTGTATGCTCTTCACTGGTTTTTAGGTCTGTCTTCCATCTTTAGTTAACTTTTGTCTATGGTTTGAATTAGGAATCCAGATTTGTTTCTTTCTAGACATTTGCCCAGTGTTTTCAACACCATTTCTTCAATAGGCTTCTTTTCCTCATTGGATCTTTTTGGCAACTTTACAATCAGATGACTGTACAGGTGTGGACTTATTTCTGGATGTTCAGTTCCACTGATCTACACTCTTTTCATATGTACCCACTCACTGTACAGTTACCACCTACCTTCTTTATGTACTACAGTTGAAGTCCCTGAGTCTCTAGTTTATGTTCCTATCACCACAGAGTCCTTGCCTCACTGAAATCTGTCCTCTGCCTCCACTACTCCACTGAAACTTGATACGCTAAAGTCAACATTGGCTTCCATTTTATATATCAAATAAGCATTTTTTCCAGGCCTTAAGTTTCTTACACATTTTGTAGTATTTGACATTTGTTAAGTTGGCTACTCTCTCTATTCTTGAAAAGTTTCTTATCCTGACTTCTGTAACTTCACATTTTCCATTTTTTTCCAACTCTTTGGTCATATCATATCCTGATTGTTAGTCACTTCCCTCTGCTCAGACCTAAAAGTTGATATTTTTCTGTGTTCTCCAAGCCTTTTCTCTGTAAAATTCTATAACTGAATTCTTATGTTTCTCATTGCCATCCATATGCTGATGAATGAAGAAGTTTTTATATCCAACCCAAATAACTTGCCAGTGCTGTAGTTCTGCATATTCTACTGTTTACTGTGAAAATCAGAATAGATGACCCAGAGGAGCTCAAACTAGCCTTGCCTAAAATTAAATTCATTACTGTCGATTTTTTGCTCATCTGTTGGGCTCCCTACTTTTGTACCTAAGCAAGAAACCTAATTGTGTCTTCCTTCACTTTCACCACTTGCCACCATTTCAAGGAAATAATAACTATAGTACACTTGAAACCACACATGGAACATAAATGCAGGATCATAATTAGTAATTGTCACTTGGATCAGCAGAGTAGCTTAAGATGAATAGCTTGAACTACAGAACTGGGTTACTTGGCTTTAAATCCTGGTGTCACTAGCTATATGCATTTGGACAAGTTATTTTAATGTTCTGTCCTCCATTTGTTCAAAAAAAAAATGCAGATTATAATAATACCTGAGACGTTTTCTGTATTAAATGGCCTACTATAATCAAAACCCTGGGAAGAGTATGAGAACACAATAAGTCCTATTTAAGTATTAACTATTACTGTTATTTCTACTATAGATATTATCTAAACTTTTAAAAACTTTCAGTGAGTAATCTTTCTAAACACCCAGCAAGTCCACTGGCTTCTTTCCATTCCTTCTGCCATTAGTTTGCTCCACACATCCATGCTTTCTACCTGAGTTACGACAATAGCCTTTCCTGTTATTCGTTTGCCTTCCATTATGACCTCTGTCCCTCCATTTTCTGAACAAGTAGTCACAATTTCTTGCCCTACTTGAGGTCTTTTGGTGGATTACTTTGTCCTTTATGACAAAGTAAAAGTTATTCAAAGTATTATAAACAGTCATTCATGATCTTGCCTACGCCTAATTCTCCATTCTTGTTTCTTTTGCTTTGAGATTCCACTTTGAATTATTATCAAAAACAAAAATACCTTGTTTTAACTTGTTGAACACATCCTGTTTACTCTTCATTACAGGTTTTTGTATATTCTATTTCTTCTATGTGGAATATTTTTCCCATTTAACTTATAGGTCTGAGCTTAACATTATTTCTCCAACACTACCTGTGGGCTCCCATGGCAACAAAAACTCCTCGGACTAGGATATTGTCTTATGGTAAGACAGTGGCCTGTTGGCAGGTCTATCCCTGTCATTAAACTTTAAGCTCTATGAAGGGGGGGGGGCTACTACTTACATTTTAAACTTTTTATCTCAGCTCCTAGTGCAACAACTGGCACACAGGGCATTTTTAATGTGAACTAATTAACTGAATGAATCCTCATGCACTAAGAAACCCACCTAAAGCTAAAGTGTAACAAATAAAAGGAAGGGTTAATTTTTTAATGGGAACTATGTTCACACAATTTACTGCTCTAGGTAAGAAGTGGCCCAGCCTAAAAAATAAAAAGAATATATAAATTAATTCCTTAGACAATCATGACAATTTATTCAAGGAATGTTACAATTTGGGAGAATGTAACTTTAATAGGTCTCATTTTACAAGTGCTAATTTGTTATAGGTCTTGTATGAAACAAAATCCTTTTTTCTTCCTCACAACCAACCCCAAAACATATTATCATTATGCCCTGTTTAGAAATAAGGAAACTGAAGAAAAATGTTACTAAGTCATAGAACTTAAGACACCAAACCAGCCTTGGCAATTCCAGTTCTACAGTATTAACCACCATGTGATAATCCACTCCGACTCCTAATATACTCCTCAGAATAGCAACTGAAGACTCCCAGCAAATAATCTGGAGCCAACTAGGATGAGAGACTGATATGGTCCTTACCTGAGATACCGACATCTCTCCTATTCCAGCTCTAGTCTATGAGTGATGTATGCCACAGTCATACAGAGAGAATGGAATGGCAAGAACCTCTACCATATTTTTCACTAAACTGTTAACCACAAAAACAAATGACTATTTATTTTCTAATAAATAAAAGTAGACATGAACATTTTGCCATATTTTAGCAAAAATAAACAATTTTTTCCATTCTAAAAATTGTTTACCTTCTTAAGAGTTCAGCAATCTCAAAAAAAAAAAAAAAAAAGAGTTCAGCAATCTCTCTATAGAGCCCGTAGCCCTATCATCAAAATTCACAGTCAAGTATTATATAAATGTATATGTATCGAAAATATGAAAAAAATCTATTGCATAATGCAGCTTCATTTAACTTTTCTAGTGACTGCTTTATGACAGTGACCTACATGTTCTGAAAATGTAATGTGACAAAGAATATATCTGCTTTCCATCCCAAGGACATTCTTGAAAATGAGCTGTAATATTTCAAGAGTTTTATCCTTGTGAGTAAAATGTTAATAAATAGATAAATCTTTAACACTTGCCAAGTCATGAGCTTGTATTCAGTAGAGCTAAAGGAAGAACATGATGTCTGAGAGGGCAGGACTAGAATAAAAAAATTTTTAATGTCGTCATCACTAGTGAGGTTAACCCAATATGAGAAGTTATTCTTGGTCAAGTGTTGAAGGACATCATGATTGAAATAAATTATTAGTATAGATCCATTTGGAAAGAGTCAGACAAAATAAACCACCATCCCAATGATGCAATGTGATGTCCACATAGGAATTCTCTCCAGAATAACCTGGAGGCATTAGACGTCTGGCTATGAGCCAGGCTACCACTTGACATGCTTCCCCACATTAGAGGAGTAGAATATCAATTAACCTTACACAGAATACTCCAGAAAGGAGAGAAACAGACTTCTGTGGGTTTACTGATAAACTGAGATGAATTATTCAATAAGTATAATATTATTCATTTTGAAAATAGTTTTGTCTAAAAACACTGCTGATATTTATACGTCTTCATATGTGAATTTAAAGTGTTTCTGTAGTATTTAAACTGCACATACTTGATAATAGTAATAACTATAAAAATATTATTAAGACTTTTCTGAGTATATCTAAATTATTTTTTATATTTAATTCTCCTAACAACATCTAGAGGCAGCTACTATTATCATAATCATAAGAGTTTTACCTGAATGAAATCCCCATAGTTCCATGGCATGATCTTATTTTCATAACCAGTACTACAAGGTGATGAAACTAGGTTCAGAATGATTAAGTAACTTGCAGTAAAACTCACAGTAAATAATGAAGTGAGCTTCCAAACCCAGGAGCACCTGACCTCAGAATTCATATTCTTAACCATGGGGCTTTTCACCACCTTATCCTATATATCATTTAAATAGTACCATTTTCCAGAAACATATTGATCATAAGAAAAACCATGGGGCATTACAACCACTGCTTTGTTCAGACAAACTGGTAGGTATGTATTTCTTTCATATTGTTTATGGGAACACGCCATTTACCACACATTCCTTTTCTCTCAGAGGAACAATCAATAGATGAGTTAATTATTTCTTAGATGATGGTCATAACTCAAGCCACTTCAATTTTAGACCTTTTTTTTCCACAGTCACAATATTATAAATTAAGGTTACTATATTGGAAACTGATTTTGAATCATAAAACATATTTATATTGCCCACCAAAAAATAAATGAGTGAAATAACACAAATTATCTGCTTTGAAAAACATTTTAGACCCATCATTTAAAATAATTACCATGGCAATGTATTTGTGCACAGGCTGTAGTAGTTCAGACTTCAGAAAATGGGAGTCTATTTAGGTTCGTTCTTTGGTTCTGAAGACATATCCTCTCTTTTACTAATCTTACAGCAAGTGTTAGACTCTCTCGCTCCAAGAACAAGCAAACTTTGCTTAAAATAAGCATCATGGCTCATATATTTATTTTGTTTCTCATTCAGTGATAAATGTTGGAATAGAGGTCATTTCTGTAGGTAATCATGGAGTGATTTCTTCAATAAAAGCCAATGATTATCCAATTACTGGCTTACACTGGCTTCTCTTTGTCACCAGACAGCCCAATTCATTATTTAATTATTTATCCTACAAATATTTGCTGAGAATTTAATGGGTGCCAGGTACTATTCATGTACTGAAAAATACAAGAAACCTAAATTCCACCTTTCAAATGTCATATTAGTCAGAGTAAGGTTGACTTACAGTGATTCAACTTACTGATTATTCAACTGTATAATGGTGTCAAAATTATCACTTTCACTAGAAACCATACTCTGAGCACCCATACTACCAATATATTTTTCACTTCCAGTACAATACTTAAAATATTACATGATATATTCAACATTTTATTGTAAAATAGGCTTTATGTTAGATGATTTTGCCTAGCAGTAGGGTACGATAAATGTCTAGGTCATGTTTAAAGTAGGCTAGCCTAAAGAATAATGCTTGGCAGTTTAAGTGTATTAAATGCATTTCTGACTTAAGATATTTTAAATTTACAATGAATTTATCAAAATGCAATCACAACATAAGTTGTGGAACATCTTTGTGAGATTTGGTAATTACTATGAAGAATTTTTAAGAGTCATTATTTTATGAGTTCCTATCTACTCCTTTTGCTCAATGCTAAAGTTTTACTCACTTATTTTTTAGAGGACACTTTGAGTAACTCTTCTACTTGAGTTATCCAGAATCTTTACACAGTGGTATATGAAACAAAGAAAAAAAATAGGGGGTGAGAGAGAACAAGGCAACCTTTATGCGTGAAAAACAAAACAAAACAAACTATTCCCTTTCTGCAGTTCCAATGACTTAATGAAAATTTATATGAGCTCAGGGACACCTTTACCCTATAAAATCATTTAACTCTATTTTAGACAATCCGCAGTTTAGTAATCACATACATTATCTTCATGTCATTGCAAAAGGTAAAGGGGGCAAAACATGTATATTCATTGGCAATAGTTATTAGAGCAAAGATTAATTGCTACAAATAATAATTAGTGAGTTGATAATTAATGACCACAGCATCCTTACTATAGCATTAAAAAGGCAATTATGTTACTCATTGCTACATTTTATCTGTACCATCTAGCAAATTGTACTCGTAAATGATAATATAATACTGAAGACTTTATTGCTGCATAATTAATTGATGATGTGTTTTTAAGGCATGATTCATTGTTTTTATGCCAATAATATAATGTAAGTAAAGGATATAATGCACATTTTTTGGCCTTAAATTTAGTGTAATAAAATGAAACATCTTATACTTATAGAATATATATATAAGAATTAATAAAAGTGTATTTGTTAAAATTTAGTGGACATAGCTCCTATTTCATCTGGAATTCAGAATTGCACAGAGTACCAAGAAAATAATTCCGTGGAATTATTTTTTTCCATAAACCAAATATAGAATTAAGAAATATTTAGAAAAACAAGACCATTAAGAAAAGCAATACTGATGAAATGTAAAAAAAAAGATAATTATATAGCTAATAAAATCTTGTAAGATACATGAAATTCAAGTATATAAATAGAAAAGCATGTAACAATACTTATATCTCCTACATCATAGTTTAACAAATATATGTTTTACCTGGAAGAGAGAATGAAGAGTACAATTAAACATCAAAATGGAAGGAGCATAGTACATATAAATTTCATTTGAAAATCCATGTATAAAGTGGAAAGGTTACGAAAAAGTAGAAAGGAAAGAGGATCATAATGTACCTTTTTTCTAAAAACATAATATGAACAGACTTCTGGAATGATGGAATGAGGACCTTAGTAAACTACTCTTCCACTAAAACTGTGAAAATATGGGTAAAACCACTAAAATCAACCTTTCAGCCCTCTGGAAATTAACCAAAGCTGCAGAAAAAACTGAACATCACCTACACAGGTGAAGCTGAGGAACATCAGCATGGTCTGTGACGGCTTTCCCTTCCATCCCCGTATCAGTGACCTGGTCGCTAAAACTCAGCAGCCTTATAAAGGAGCCATCTAACCTCTTACGGAGCTCAGTTAAAAAGCAGCATTCCAACCAGCCTGCTCAAGAGTGAGACCCCATCTCAATGAAAAATGAAAAAAATTAGCTATGTTTGTAAAATATAAATATCAAATTTCAGATGTAAACTCTACTCACAAATAAGTGCATTAAATATAAACTGGTAAAATACTCTACTCAAAGGCAGAGATTGGCAGAATGGACAAAAAAAAATCCAACAAAAGCCATCTATAAAATATAAACTTTAAATTCAATGACACAAATAGAGTGAAAGCTAAAGTGTAAAAAAGATATGCCAGACAGTAACCAAATCAAAGCTTCAATAGATATACTAATAACTGATATAAGTAAACTTTAAGGCAAACATTGTTACTAGAGACAAAGAATGATATGAAGATAAATTCATCAGAAAGATGTGATATATATATATATATATGTATCAAAAACACTGTCCTACATGAAGCACACCTGAGAGAATAGAAGGGAATAGAAACATAGACAATTAAGCAATAATAATAAGAGATTTCTATAAATGACTTTCCAGATGGATAAGCCAACTAGGCAAAATATAAATAAGGAAATAGGAGACTTAAAAAATGCAAGAGCCAGCTAAACCTAAAAGAGAGTTAACAACTGCATGATACCTATTCTTCTCAAACACATATGAAATGTTTTCCAGCACAGATCATATGCCATGTCATAAAAAGAGTATCAACAAATTTTAAACCTTTGAAAGTATACTAAATACTGTACATTCTCCAACCAAAATTGATTAAAATTAGAAGTCAAAACACAAGAAAATTTAGAAAGTTGAAAAATCTGGACCAGGTGCAGGGGGTCATGCCTATAATTATAGCATTTGGGAGGCCGAGGCAGGTGCATTACCTGAGCTCACTGGTTTGAGACCAGCCTGAGCCAGAACGAGACCTTGTCTCTAAAAATAGCCAGTCGGTATAGCCCCAGCTACTCGGGAGGCTGAGAAAAGGGAATTGCTTAAGCCCAAGAGGAAATTAAATAATATTTCTATAAAGAATCAGTCAAAGAAAAAATATCAAATAATAAATTAGAAAATATTTTGAGATGAATGAAAACAAGAAAATATGCCAAAATGAATAGACTCCAACTAACACAGTGCTGAGAATAATTTCGTATCTGTAAATTCTTATAAAAGAAAAAAGATCTCACATCAGTATACTAAACTTCCACTGTAAGAAAACTGAAGACTAAACTAACCAAAAGCATGACAGGACAGAAATAATAAAGATTAGAGCAAAATATTGGAAATCAATTAGAGAAAAATTAATGAATCCAAAGTTAATTCTTAAAAAGATCAACAGAACTGACAAAACTTTACCTAATTGAAAAAAAAAAAATAAGGAAGACAGAAATTCCTATAATCAGGATTAGAAAAGGGAACATTAATACTAGATTTACAGAAATAAAAAGTGTTATAAGGAATGAATAATTGTATGCCAAATATTAGATAACTTACATGAAATTGACAAAATCTAAGAAAGACACAAACTAATGAAACAAACTCAAGAGAAAACAGAAAATCTGAATAGATTTGTAAAAATACACTGAATTAGAAATTTTTTAAGTCCACAAATTAAAGTCCTGTGCCCAAATGCTTCCCAGATTGGTCCTACCAATCTTTTAAAAATGTAAAACAAATCCTTTACAAATTCTTCCAAAAACAGAAAAGGAGGAAACTTTCCAACTAACTCATTCTAAGATCATGTCACCCTGATTAAAAGCATAAACAAACAAAGATATCACAAGGAAATAAAACTATAGACCAATATCTCTTTTAAGTATAGATGCACATCCTCAACAAAGTATCAGCAAACAAAACCAACATAATAAAAAGGATTATGCATCCTGACCTGTAATTTATCATAGGAATGCAATGTTGGATTAATATGTGAAATTCAATATACTATAACATTGATAAAAGACAAAAATATATTCTTTTCAATAGATGTAGTAACAACAGTTGGCAAAATGCAATACTCTTTCATGATAAAAACATTCATCCAATAGGAATAGATGGGAAGTTCCTCAACTTTCTAAAGGGAATACGTGAAACCACACATGTAACATTATTTTTAATACGAAAAACTGGATGTTTTCCCCCTAACACCAGGGACAGACAAGGTTGTTCACTCTTACTATTTCTATTCACCTTTGCATGGGAGGTTTTAACTACCACAATTTGGTAAGGAAAATATATAAAGAACATAATATTGAAAAATATAAAACTGTGTAAGAGTTTTAGACATAGTAAAACTATGTCTATTTTCAAACGTTACATAGAAATCTTGTATATAGAAAAAATCTGAAGAAAGCCATTAAAAAACTATAAAACTAATAAATGAATTCAGCATTTTGGCAGAATATGAGATCAATATGCAAAATCAATTTTATTTCTACATAGTAATAAATGCAAAAATGAAATTAAGAAAAAATTCCATTGTACAAGGCATCAAAATAATACATGTGACAAAATAATAAATACAACAAAAGAAATGCAAAATATATACATTGATAACTAGAAATTAGTATTTAAAAAATGGAACATCTATAACATTTGTAGATCTGAAGATTTGATGTTATTTGCATGACAGTCCTCCCCAAATTTATTTACAGATTCATAATATACGGAAGCACAACTAAATAATAAAAAACAGACGACACAGTTAAAAAATGAGAAAAACATTTGAGTATTTGTTCAAAGAAGATATAAAACAGCCAAAAGACCTATGAAAAGATCCCCAACATTATTCATAGAGTAAAATTAAAACCATAATAAGATATCATTTCACATGCAGTACGATGGCTATGATCACAAAAACAGGGAAATAACAAGTGGTGATGAGAATTTAGAGAACTGGCACTATCCTGTACTGATGGGAATGTAAATGGTCTAACTGCTTTAGAAAACAGTTCCTGAAAATGTTAATCAAGGCATTAACAATGTGACATCACAGTTCCACCCCCAGGCATATACCCAAGAAAAACTGAAACATCTGATCACATAAACACTAGTGCATACATCTTCATAACAACATTATTCATAATAGCCAAAAAGTGGAAACAACCTAAATATCGATGCATTTACGGATGGAGCTGGAGAATGTTCTTCTGAGCAAAGTATCACAAGAATGGAGGAAAAAGTATCCAATGTACACACCCCTATTATGAAACTAATTTATACCTTTTATATGAAAGCTATAACATAACCAAATAGCCTAAGAATGTGGGGAGGGGGGAGGGAGAAGGGAGGGGAGAATGGGTGGAGTGAGGGGGATTGAAGGGACCATTTCTGAGGTTTATCTTACAGGGGTACAAGTGAATCTCTCTAAGAGTAGAATGAGAACATTTCAAAACAATAACTGAGAAAATGACATGAAGGCTGTGTTGATCAGTTTGATGGGAGTATTTCAGATTGCATGTGAAAACCCCACACTGTACCCCAGAAGTGCATTAATGTACATAGTTACCATTCAATAAAAAAAAAAAAAGACTGGCATTCAGAGTTATTTAGCTCATATCCTTTCTCAAGACAGAAAGTAATTAAGCACTTACAATTGAGAATTGACTATATAAATTAACCAGCCTATTCCATAACAAGATAACCACAGAGAAGGTCTATTTTTAAAATTTTTTACTAGGAGAAAAATGTATCTATATATATCTAATTTAAATTCCATATGCTGCAATTTCAATTAATTTGTTCTCCGTATATTCTCAGCAGAACAGGAAAACAGGTGGTCTCACTGTCAGAGTAAGACAACAAACACATCACTTGTATAAAACAAGAAATATGTCTAATAACCTTGATTTTGTATGTGAAGAATTGAATAACATATTGGTAGGGAGATAAGAGCCATCTTCCTACTATATTTACAATTTTAAGAAGGTTTTTAGTCATTGACTTCATAAAAAATCTAAAATCACTGCACAAACACCAATAAAAATAGATACAAATAATGGAAAGAGTAGTTGCAGTCTTTTCTAATAGGGTAGGAGAGTCAGCAATCTTTGAAAATTTATTTATCCTCTTAGACCCAAGGGATGCTCAGGTAATTGAAAAAAAAAAAACACACACACACACAGTAAGACTGGATTTCTAATGGCTCAGCAATGTGGCAAATGTGAAAACACTGAAACCATAGTTAAATAATTACAGTACATTGCTTAGTGAGCATAAACATAATGGTGGTACCTCACAACTTTTTAAAGATTTTTTGTCAAGCTCTTACACGAAATGGAGCAGGCTTTTATGTAAAGTTTGGGAATTATAATTCACCATTTAATTTATATATTTGCCTACTGCTATAAAATCAAGCTAATCTGTTTAGCTTTTGACAATGTAATGTATTTTCCATATTCTCACATAACCATTTTTCTTCTGAAATGCAATTTAATAGATGAGTTACATTAATTGAAAACCATGTGATTTATCACAAGAGATCCCTGGACACTTGCTAGCTTAGACAGCCTTCCTTGGTAAAGTAAGAAATTAATTTTTATGTGTTTGTTTCTAACCACCACAGGTATTTTTGTTACAAATAATTTTTAACAAAATTATTGAAAAAAATTCACTGTCTAAACACAAGAAAAAAAATGGAGATCTTTGAGTGCAAAACCTATACACACAAAATAAATAAATAAATAAATAAAGAGCCAGGAGGAGAAAGAGATAAAATCATGAGAAGATAAGTATAAAAATATCAAAATAGAAAAACAAGTCAAAAAAAGAAAATCTTGGGAAAGGCCCATGTCTATGGGTAGTAAAGAAGAGGAAGAAGCATGGAAGCAAATGAGTGAAGAGAGAACGTCAGAACTTAGATCTAAGATTGTTCCATGGGCTACGTGTTCAGAGGGTGAGGTGGTCCCTGTGTATAGAGTTTGGAGAGAATTGAAAAAAAGCAAGGGATTAAAGATCGTAGATGAATAAGCTGTTGGTGAACTTTGTCAGGGTGCTTTGGTAAATTAGAATATAACATACACCAATGAGTTCAAAGAAAAGAAAAAAAAAAAAAAACAGTGGCTATTGGAAAGTCCTAGAGGTGATGGTCATAGAAAAATGAAGGCTTGAAAGAAAATCTGAAGTCAACCGCAGTGCGGCATTGAAACACACAATTCACCCAGGCAGAAAAGAACTGGGACAGTTCATCTGCTGGTCAGAGAGCTTCTGTCCTGCACAACCTGAGGGTTCAGTCTATGTGGGGAGTGGACTGGGCCATGGGGATATTTGGGTAAGGATTTTCCTGGGCATGTCTACAAGGACAGTCCTAGATGGTGTGAGCATTTGAATCAGCAGATGAGCAGAGCTGATTGCCCTTCCTGATGTGCGTGGGCCCCATTCCATCCACTGAAGGCCTGAACAGAACAAGGCAAAATAAGAGAAAATTCACTCTCTCTGCCCGTCTTTACTGGGACATCTGTCTCCTCTTGCCTTGAGAATCCAGCTGGAAGTACACCATTCCACATTCCGAGTCTCCAGCTTGCCAACTGTGGATCCTGAGTCTTCTCAGCTTCCATAAATTGGCTTATGCATGAGCCAATTTCTTATAGTACATATATTAATGTATATAAATACATATAATATATGTATATATGGGTGTGTGTTTCTCCAGAAAACCCAGATGAATATAGATTTTGTTCCTGAAAATGATTCCAGAGAGAACAATTTTAAAGATGAGTCTTCTGAATTGGTTCCTCAGTTGCTGGAATTGGCTTTTTAATCTGATTGTATTTAAAGATGCTAATGACTCTATTTCTAGTAGTGAAGACAGCCCTGGTGGTTCATGTTGTGATCTTACAACAGAGATAAGCAAACAATCTACACTGGATGCTCCTGACCAAACACATACAAAAAAGCAAAGAGCTGGTTATTTTCAAACATAGAAAATTAATGAACATAATGAAGTTGGATGATTGCTGTTAAAGTTCCCAAACAAAGAGGTGAAAGAAAAGAATGAATGCAGGGGTTCCCATTCCCAGCACACGTGCTGGAGAAATAATCTGTAAGTATCAGTATGTTCCTGAAAGAGTCCCTCATCTCCCTCAGCCCTGCTGAAATCAAACCAGGACCCCGCTCTACACCTGCCCGAATTACAACACAAGGGCAACTCACAGCCATCCAGGGAGTTGAAACAAAGGCATTCAGAGCAAACACAGCCATGTCTCTGTCTCTACAAAAAAAAAAAAAAAAAAAAATACGTAACATATTCAAAGTTGCCCTTGTGTTTAGAAACGGAATCAATGGGTATAATTTTTTTTTAAACTGTAAAGTAACCTTTCTAAATCATCCATTTTAAGGAAGCCTTCAAAAGTGATGACAGGTAATGGTAATGCTGCCTCTCGTATTTATTGGATATAAAGTTGGAGTTTACATTAAATGCACTTAATGGCATTAATGCATGGATAGCTTTTTTTCAATATGTCACTTGTAATTTTTGTGTAGTGGAAGATATATATAGCCACTAAAAATAGAAACCACCTGTTCAGGTTTTCACCGCTGAGAATACTGCATTGTTTAGCTGTTCTGCAGTGGGCTGTGTGTGTCAATATTGATTTCAGAAAAAGTAATAAAGGATCCTGTCAAAATAAAATTAAAACCTAAGGCAATTTACTTTGCTGAAGGGGGTCAGCTTTAATAACCATCACCATCTTACCAGAACCGCTGTGAAATTTCATTAACCCTGTACTCCAGTCACATATCAGCCGGGTTGACAATCACTGCTTGATTATATGTCTGTATAGATTGGTAGGCACAAGCCTCCTGGATGGGCCCTATATAGTTGGGTTACAGGGGGTTTCTTTTCGAGTCAGTGAAAATCCTATTCAAAAAATGAAAATGGCAATAAAGAAAAGGTTGGTGCTAAAACAGTTCCTCAACTCTTCCCAAGATTTATGAAACATATGGCAATTTCAGGACATTTTGTGTTTTAATCTCGTACTGTTCTTAGGTTAGGTATCTGCTTGAGACCAAAGTCAGAATTATTATTTTTTTTTTTTGAGACGGAGCCTCAAGCTATCCCCCTGGGTAGAGTGCCATGGCATCACAGCTCATAGCAACCTCCAACTCCTGGGCTCAAGCGAGTCTCCTGCCTCCGCCTCCCAAGTAGCTGGGACCACAG